>LR750059.1:930883-969420 GCA_902729485.2 Mus minutoides
TTCTTTCCCTTCTCCTCCCCTTGACCTCCCCTTCCCCTCCCCTTCTCCTCCCCTTCTCCTCCCCTTGACCGCCCCTTCTCCCCTTGACCTCCCCTTTCCTCCCCTTCTTCTCCCCTTGATCTCCCCTTGACCTCCCCTTCTCCTCCCCTTGACCTCCCCTTTCCTTCCCTTCTCCTCCCCTTGACCTCCCCTTTCCTTCCCTTAACCTCCCCTTGACCTCTCCTTGACCTCCCCTTCCCTCCCCTTCTCCTCCCTTTTGTCCTTTTACCTACTCTTTCCCTCCCCTTCCCTTTCCCTCTCCTTCTTCCCCTTTCCTTCCCTATCTTCCCTCCCTTCCTTTCACCTTTCCTTCTGTATCTCCTTCCCTTCCTCTCCGCTTTCTCACTTTCCCTTCCCCATCTCCTTTCCCCTCCCTTCTCTTATATAGGTCTCATGTATCCCATACTGACCCCAAACTCAATATGTAGCCAAGAATGGCTTTGAACTTCTGATCCTTGTGTCTCTACCTCCCAAGTGCTAGGATTACAAGCCTTCTGCATGCTAGACAAGTATATGCTACATCTTCAGCCTTACTTCTACACTAACCTCCACCCAGTTTTTAAAAGTTCTTATAAGAACAGATGTGTTTTAAGTAGTTTTTCAAGGATTTGGGCCGATTGTTTCTACTTTGTTTTTAAAATGATATTATGAATGGACAAATAATAATCAAAAAGATCATAGGGTTGTTTTCTAGACTGCTTTATAAATAGCTTACCTATTTAGTGTTGAGTTTAAAGCTTAAAATGGAGTTTCGTTTAATGTAGTTTGTTAACAAAGAATGTATTTCTAGGTTTCATATTTACAGAGAGATCAACAAGTACATCTGAGTGGAGTGTACTGTAGACAGGGAGAGATGTGTTTATGAGGAACTTAATTCAGATTACTTAGGACTTTACAGACCATGGATGGATTGTAACTTGTACCTCACATGTGAGTGGAGGTTTTGTAGAGGATTGGTGTAATAAGGCAGCACCACTCTGTTACAACAGTAGACCAGGTGTGAACAATGCATGAGACAGGATCGCATCAGTGAGAGGAAGGCTTCAGTGTTGTCAGGTAGGTAACTTTGGAAAACTGAGCTTATTGGGTTTGCTAATTATATAGCATATGAAAGATATTGGTGTAACTGTGAGGTTCTTATGTTAAGTGGAAGGAAATTATCCGTTGAGATGGGAAAGTCTGAAGTAGGGAAAGAGAAGAGTATCATTTATTTGTTAAGCTCAGCATTTCTGTAGAAGGGCAAATGAAGATGAGGGAGGATCCAGATTAATAGAACTGGAGACGGGGAAAGAGTTTACACTAGAGACATAGTTTCTTTTTGAGTATGTGTATGGCAGTGCATATTCATGTGTATCTATAGACAACTTTAGGTACTTGGTTTGTTGTTTCCACTATGTGGGGTTCTGGGGATGGAGCTCATGTTGTTTAGTTAGTAGCAAGTACCTTAATCCAGTTGAGTCACCTTTCTGGCCTTACAGGTATAAATCTGTAGGTGGTCAGGGTAGATGGCCTGCCTGCCTGCCTGCCTTCCTTTCATTTTTCCTTCCTTCCAACATCAGTTTAGTTTGTGTGTGCATGTGTATACTTTTGGAGATCAGAGGACAACTTGCAGGAGTCTGTTCTCCTACCTTGTGGATTCCAGGGATTGATTATACTTGGGTCCTCAGGCTTGGCCCTTTATCCACTGAGCCCTTAGATGGTATTTCAGTCCATGAAATGAGATGAAATTAGTAAAGGAAGATAGAAATATAGATAGAAAATCAGTCCAGAAAAAGAGAGTGTACTACCAGCATAGTGAGAAAATGCTAGAGCCATGTACTGTAGGCCTCAGGATAAAGATCTTCTAGAAATGAACCACAGTAGGTGAATCGAAAGGGCAGATTGTAGAGTCGCTCCAAGCTTTGTGCAGATACAGCATAGACCAGTGAGGGAAGGAAAAGCAAGTCAGAGCAGTACCCTGGCAGCAAGTGAAGACAGTGTTTCCAAGATCAGTGACAGTTGCTGAGGCATGCGAGTGGTTAAATATGACTACTCAGGGAGGGGATTATGTTCTGTTTCTGTCTTCCTTCTCCAAATGAGGAAATTAACAAATTCTGCTAAGAAAGGTTCTAGAGAAGTTGGGAATAGTAAACGTGGATACTGGAGTAAGGCTGACTGTGGTAGTAAAGAATTCTGGTGTAGCTGTGGGTTCAGTGGGTAATATGTCCTAGGAGCATATAGGCCTTTTATTTTTAGTGAAATATGAAGCAGTGTTGTAAGCTATGGACTGGTGGAAATTGAGTGTGTGGAATGGGCCTCCTGGGGAGTAGGGTAGTTGGGCCTGGATCTACTAACACTTGACAAAAAATAGTGAATTCATTCATTTTCAAAAGTTATGTCATTTTGATAGGTGTTTGTGCATGCACACATACATATTTATTTTTTCCTTTATTTATTTATTTATTTATTTATTTTACATACTTATTTTGTAATCAGGAAAGTGAGTCATAAAGTCAGTCACATTTTCTGCCAGTTTTAGCTCTCTAACAGCAGGCTGATGTATTGGTTTATGTTCGTGCCTTATTTCAAAATAGCTACCTTGGGCAAGCAAGTGAAACATGGCCCTGGAATCTGCTCTGGTGCTGTGGCTTTCGATGGAGAATAGCTTGGGAGCTTGAGGAGTCATCAGTGAGTTTGATGGTGACAGACAGCAGGAATGGACCACTGATCTCTTAGAATTTGTGAAAACTTCTTGTATAAATTCCTAATACATTCACAGCAGCCTGCTATAACAAAATAGTGAGCTCCACAGAGAAGAATTATGGCTTTGTGGTCTGGTCCTTTTCAGATTACACACAACTCTGAAGAGGAATAAGTTGCTTTTGATGACTCTGGGAACTTATGGGGAGTAATGACAGGTTTAGAAGGTTAGGATGTAGTGTCATTTTTATAAAACTCAAAGGTTTTTGTTTTTTAGGTAAGGGTTATAGGTACAGAAACTAGAAAGGTGGGAGAATGGTTGTCACAAGCTTGTTCAAAGTTGTTATTTCTAGACATGAATTCAACTGGTTAGAATGGGGAAAATTGGGTAAATTGAGACTTGGCTCACAGATTCTTATGCTTTATGATGAATGAGTAAAATTAAATTAAGAAAAAGATGTTACATATAGCATACAACAGTAGGGCAAACCTAAACAAATGAGCCAAAGATAAATGATATGACCAGTGAAACAAAACTTATCTTCTTATTGCCTCCATGAGCTAGATAAGCTCAGTAATATCACGAGTTGGTAAAGAGGATAAGCTAAAAATAATTCTCAAGTCCATTGGTATTTCTTCATAGTATCAGATGGTGGATATAATTTGATCCATGTCCACATGCTTACACAAAGGGATGTTTGTTGAAACTCTGGTTATGACAGCCTAAGCCAGAAATAACCAAAACTGTCAACAGCAGAACAGACGAATAAAGTAGTATATTCTTTCTGCTGTGTTGCATGTTTGTATTCTCAGCCCCATGTAGACAGAGGGGAAAAGTTTGAAGCCAGGCTGAATCATAGTGAGACTTTTCTCAAATAGAGACCCCTTCCCCGGACACACAGACACACAAAACCAACCAGTAGTATATTTATGCAGAGGATAATTAAATACTGTAGTAGTGAATGAGCTTCAGAAACATACAGAGCATGAGAGGCCACAGGAATACCTACAGTGTAATGCCTTAAATACAAGGTAAGAAGTGTTCAGACTAAATACACTGTTGAGTGGTAAAAGCACAGCCAAGCAGAGGAGTGCAGTGAGTGCCCATCTCTCAGTGGCAGGAAGAATCACATGAAGAGAGCTCAGCATGCTTCAGAGAGGCATTGTGTACAAAGATTTGATTTTGATCAAGTAGATTTGACTTAAAGCCACTATTTTAGTCAATTTTAATTGTACAATTCAGTGACTAGTGTTGAAGGAAAGGTTTGGAGAAATCCCAGGCTGACCTGAACTCTGCTTCTGAATATGATTTTGAACCTTGTACCTCTGAGTGCTCAGATCACATGAATGCATCATTACATGTGGGTTAGTTATATCATGCTGGGGATCAGACCCAGGTCTTTGTGTGTGCTGGAAAGCACTCTACCGTCATATACATACATACATACATACATACATACATACATACATACATACATATATATATATACACACACACACACACACACACATTAGTCTTTTTCCAGTTTTAGGTGCACTTTTTACATTCCAGAGAAAAAGCAGTTATAATTTGTTTCTAGATTAATATTTTGATCTGCAAATCTTCATATACATATACATGCAAATCTACATATACATGTATAATTATACATATGATATATTTCATATTTTTCTTTAACTACAATATCTTGGTTTTTTTTTTTCTTCATTTAATTGTTAAGGTTTTACTTTTTGCAGTGCAAAGGATTGAACCCAGGGTTGAGCTATGCTCCTAGCTCGTATTCTATTTTCCATTTCTTATTTGAAGATTAATTTCTTTCAGATTCCTGGTTTTCGTTCAGAATCGGGTTTTACTTATATCATTTATACTTAGTTTTATGCTTTTAGAAAATAGTTGAAGATATCAGGGAAAGAAGATAATTAAATAGAAAACACTAGAGACGTTTTTAAATATTCTGTCCACATGTCAGTGTAGGAGAACTGGCTTGACAGATTTCACAGTTGGAAATGAGGATCCTGGGGTTTTGAAGTAGTCATGAAGAACCATAAGGACTTGCATATTCTGTCTTTTTTTTTTTCCTCCTAAAGACAATTCAGCCCTAGTAAATAGATTTGAATTGATTCTGAAATATTTCTGTTACATTTTTCTTAATATAGTTAAGTTATTACTATGCACTCATGTTCTATTAATGGAAAATATTTTGATTGGATTCTCATCTCCCGAAGGAGTTGTTTCAGAGCTGGTGTTCGTTATTATGTGAGAGGTAAGAATTGTTTCATATCAGCCTGATTGGGCCATACCTGATATGGTTTAATGCTTGTCTTAAATGACTTACCCGTGACCTTTTATATCTTGTGTTATCTGATGCCCCTGCTAACGTCCTCTCTCACTGTAATTATTATATCTTCTGTGCTTCTCTCCAGCTACTATAATTACTTTGCAAATGTTAACATGGCTCATTAACTGTATAAGAACAGCTACATGCTTATTAGGAGTCTGAAAGTATGCTGATATTCAGTAATATACACTCATACCAGATAGGATTTCTCTTACTATTCTTGGTTTCATTGCATGTATAAAGGTAGCCATTTTACTTCATGATGTCAGTTTGTAAAATATTTTTTACATTTTGAGTATCTTGTAGGCTCTGCACTAAAAATATGCTAATTCCTCAAACCAAACTACTTTGATGTGTGTTAGAATTACTGTGGTCATGAAGATTCCCCAGCATTCATTTTGCTTTCAACCACACTGTATCAGAATAAAGTCCTATTCAACAAATAACTAATTTTGAGCCCAGAATGTTATATAGAGAATATCTTATTAATTACAGATGCTATAGCACCATTAAAAAGCCACCAAGAATGGTCTCAGCCAAATTAGAGTTAGTATCTCCTTAACTACATTTTTTTGGATTGTTAAGCATTCATTGACTACATATTTTAAATATGAATTTTATTTTTAAATTGATAGAAAATTTCCATTTAATCTGCTTGGTTCTTTGGGGGTTTTGTTGTTTTGTTTTCTTTTTTATTATTATTGTTTTTTCTTTCAAGACAGGGTTTCTGTGTGTAGCTTTTGACTGTCATGGAACTTGATTTGTAGACAAACTTGTTCTCAAACTCACAGAGCTCTACCTGTCTCTGTCTCCTGAGTGCTAGGATTAAAGACCCAGCCTTCTGCCTGGTTCTTACTCCCCTGTCAGATAACCAGATACTAGTTTCTTATTTATATAACTCTATAACTTTTTAAATTATTTAAAACTATTAATTAACTTAAAAATTAAACTATTAAACTATTGATATGTTTTCTGCCTTTTATATAGACGGTGGTTATATTTTATATGTGTTTTCCTGCATCTTGGTTTCTTTTAAAAAATTAATATACTTTGGAAGCTTTTTCATAATGGTATTTCCCTCTTTCCTCTCTTCTACTTCTTTCTCTTTTTACAATTGATAACAAGAAGCTTGTTCCTTAATGAGAATTATGGAAGGTATCTTAGTCAATGTTCTATTGCTGTGAAGAGACACCATGACCACAGCAATTCTTGGGTTTTTTTTGTTTTTTTGTTTTTCCCGAGACAGGGTTTCTCTGTGTATCCCTGGCTGTCCTGGAACTCACTTTGTAGACCAGGCTGGCCTCAAACTCAGAAATCTGCCTGCCTCTGCCTCCCAAGTTCTGGGATTAAAGGCGTGCGCCGCCGCCGCCGCCACCACCACCCAGCAACCACAGCAATTCTTATAAAAAGAAAACATTTAATTGGGGCTTGCTTATAGTTTCAGAGGTTTAGTCTATTACATCATGGTGGCTAGCATGCAGTCAGACATGGTACTGCAGAAGTAGTTGAGAGTTGTACATCCAGATTAACAGGCAGCAGAAGAAGGGAGACACTGGGACTGGCTTGGGCTTTTGAAACCCCAAAGCTTCTCTTCCCCTCTCCCCAAGTGACACACTTTTCTCTTAAGTCCATACCTACTCCACCAAGGTCATACCTACTCCCTCTCAAGTAGTGCTACTCCCTAATAGCCTATGGGGAGCACTTCTCATTCAGAACACCACAGAAAAACAAATGTAATCTCATGCTTCTGCAAGTAATTTAGCATAATATCATTGCCAATGTAGCTTAATAAATTTGCTTCCTTCTGATTATCTACTAATGTATAGCTACAGGTATACTGAATGACAACCCAAAATGCTTTCTTTGGGAAATATGTCAGAGAAAAAAAAGGATGTTTTAAATATTGGGGAGTTGAAAATTTATTGATTTCTTTCTGGTAATTTGGAAATCTGGGTCAGGGCTACCTTGAAAATTGCTTTTGCTTATGTAACAAGCTAGTAAGGAAATACTTCAGGTACCAAAAATGCCTAACCAGTGAAGAGTCTCTGGTAATTAAATTGCTTTTCAAACTAGGTTTTGTGGACATGTTCATGGTCACAGATGTTTAGGATCATACACAATTTTTATTTGATATTTAAATATCTTCTAGAAGTACTCTGTATTACAACTAAGTACTGTTGATGCAACGAGCCACGTTTTCATTTAGTGTTATGGTATTATAAAGTATAATCACAAGAAATGATAGTTTTAACTTTTCAAAATAAGATTTGTAGGCATACTTGACTTTCTTTTCTTCAAAAGGGAGTGATTTGAGGATATTTATAGTAAGAAAAATATCAACAAGCTTTATGTTTATATAAATAAATCTTGACTACTCTTTAAGCCTATTTGAGTTTCTTTTAGTTTTCTGATAATGTACTAACCATTTGTTTGAACTTGTATAAGTACTTATCCATTAATGTGAACTTAGTTGATAATTCTTAAGTTATCTTGAGTTAATGACCTTTTTTATATATTGCTTTTGTACCAAATATTAGGAATTGATTCTGAAGGCCACGCAGCTAACTTTGTAGAAACAGAACAGATTGTGCACTACAGTGGGAACAGGGCTTCCTTTGTACAGGCAAGTATCTACGTCTGATGGTCATCTGGTTGCCTTTTCTACTTATCTTCATTGTCTGTTATGTTGAATGTTCTTATTCCCCTTTCTTTTTTCCTTCTTCTCTTCCTTCTCCTTCTCTTCCCCCTCTTCAGGTGTTTTGGAACAGGGTCTCATGTAGTACTGACTGACCTTAAACTTACTATATAATTAGTTATATGACTTTGAACCCCTGATCCTTCTGCCTCCATGTCCCTGAAGCTGGGATTGCATGTATTTACTGCCAGGCCAGTCTTCCTTCTTTCTTAAGTACTAACTTCATGTACAGTATGGAAAAAGTTCAGATAATAAATGGTTGGTTATTAATCTGTCATTATCTTATGGAGAAGAAAGTGTCAAGTTTATGGAACGTTAGCAGTCGAGCAGTGTAAGCCTGTAGACCTACCTAGGGTGAAGATGATGGAACGGGCTGACAGTGTACACTTGGCTTTACCTGTCTTACTCAGTCCTGCTCACCCGTTGCCTCTGGTGAAGCTGTGCAGTATTTCCTACTCCAGAGTCAGTGGCTAAATAAATCCAGATCGCCATAAATACATTCTTTGAGAATGAGTAAAGCAGTTTTCTATTTATTCATATTGCCAAACTATATAATGTATATATAACTTGTTAATTTTTACCGCTAGATTAATATTTGTTTTAGAACTATGTAATACACAGAACTTTCTGTTATACAAGCGCCATGTGTGTAACACTGGGAAGGGAAAGTGCTTTTTAAGCCTATTTCCATAAAACAAGAACTGTATGTATGTATGTATGTATGTATTGAGGGAGGGTCTCTATGTTGTCCTGTAGCTGCTAGATTTGTTGTTTTTCTTTGCAAAGCTGTTAATATGTGTTCTGCTTTCAATATTTAGACTGAGAAAACTAGTTTATGTATCTTTCTTTTCACAATTCTTTCTTTTCTTTCAGACTCGAGGATCAATACCTATTTTCTGGTCACAAAGACCAAATCTAAAGTACAAACCACATCCACAGATCAGCAAAGTAGCAAATCATGTATGTATCTTCTTGAATTTTTCACTGGTTAAAATAGAACTTAAGTTGCTTCTGGAACATATATTTGTTTCTCACAAGTCAGAATTCAACATCTTCGAGGCCCTTTTCCTGGGTCTCAGGAACTGCCTCAGGAACATGTTACAAGTACTAGAATGAAGACTCACTGAGCCTCATGACACATGGGCACTTGGGAGATCTCAGTGAAGTCTATAGAATGGAGTGTATCTGTCAGAAGTTGTCTTCAGAACTCAAATAGTGATACTGTGTGCAGCATACAGTGGCTGTAACAGCCAGTTACTTACCTGTGGTGTTTCTAACATGCAGAAAGTATAGTCCTCATTCTGACATTCCTTTGAGTATAGAAATGAGATGAGTAAGGAGGTGTTTTTTATTTTTTTTAAAGTAAATAATCATATAGTTTAATAAATTATATACTTTTTCTCTTTTCTAGATGGATGGTTTCCAGAGGCATTTTGATTCACAAGTAATTATTTATGGAAAGCAAGTAATAATTAATCTGGTAAGTTTGAATATTTTGGGGGTGGGCAATAAAATACTTTTTAATTAACAAAAGAAATAATTTTAAATTAATGCTTCTATAACTTTTTATCGTACCAAACAGAAACTCTGATCCTGGTAACTAGTCTTTCTTTTGCCATCCTTCCCTAGCTCCCAGTGACTCTTTTTACTTTACTCTCCAGTCCTTCTGAATTTGTCTATTTTTATGTTTCTCATACATATAGAATCATATAATATTTGTCCTCTGTATTTTACTTGTTTCATTTCATGTAACATTTTAAAGATTCATCCATGTTTACCAGAATTGTATTATTTTAAAGACTGAATAATATCTTATTGTGGGCAAAAAGACTTTTATCTATTCATGAATTAACAGACATTTGCTTTATTTCTACCTTTTGGTTATTATGAATGAGTTAAAGAGCATGATGAAGTTTAAAGAAAAGTGGTACTAATTCTTATTAAATCCTTAAACTTGATTAGTTAAATTGATTAGTGAAACCAACTGATCTTTTCTTTAATCCTGATTCAGACCCTTTCCTACTTATTAGTCTGTTTAGATTTTCCTTTTGTGGACTGGGGAGGTTGGGGAGGTTGGGGCAAGTTTTCACTGTTAGCCCAGGCTGCCCTTGATCTCTTAGTGTTCCTTCTTACCCAACTTCCCAAGTGCTAGAATTACACGTGTGAGCCACCAAATCCAACTTTATTTTTTCATTAATTAATTAACTTGCTTTATATCCCGATTGCAGCCCCTCCTCTCCTCCCAGTCTCACCTTCCTACCCCTTCCACCATACCTTGCTCTCCTTAGAGAAGGGGAGCATCCCCCAACCCCCACACAAACACCCTGTACCAACTTGCCCTGGCACATTAAGTCACATCAGGACTAAGGGCATCTTCTTCCACTGAGGCCAGAGAAGGCTGCAAGGGAAAAGAGATCCAGAGACAGGCAGAGTCTGAGTCACAGACAGCCTCAAATCCAACTTTCTATTCCAGAGACAGGCAGAGTCTGAGTCACAGATAGCCTCAAATCCAGCTTTCTATTCCAGTTCTCTACTTCTTCAAGGTTCAGTTTTAGCAAATTGATTTTTTTTGTTTTGTCTTTAAAAATTTGTTTAATTCTAAGTTGCACATTCTTTGACATGAATGTCTATAATATCCTCTTATAATTCTTTTTATTTTTCTAAAAGTTCTTAGCAGTACCCTCGTTGTCATTATTGGTTTTAGTAATTTGAATCTTGCCTCTCTTTTTTTTTTTCTTGTTCATTGTAGCTGAGCTTGCTGTCTTTGTTATTGATCTTTCCAGGAACCAGTGTTTGTTCAGTTGCCTCCTCTGTTAGTATTCTGTTTATTTATTTCTAAATCATTCCTTTTCTTCTGCTACTTTGGATTTACTGTTTTTCTAGCTCCTTCATGTGTAAAGTTAGATTATTAATTTGAAGCTTTCTTTTTCTTCTTTCCTTTATTTTAAATATTTATTTTTATTTTCATTTGTATAAGTATGTCACCTGTGTGTGCCTGGTGCCCACAGAAGCTAGAAGCTATCATCAGGTCCCCTGGAACTATATAGATGGTTGGAAGCCACTATGTGGGTGCTGGGAATTGAACCCACATCCTCCTTGAACTCAGATTTGCCTGCCTCTTTCTCCTGAGTGCTAGAATTAAAAGCATGTTGTACCACAGCCAGCTAGCTTTTTGTTTCTTTGTTTGTTTTTATTATATGCATTTGCAGTAATGGAATTCCTCTTTATCACTGTTTGTTTTATCTCTTAAATTTTGGTGTATTGGATAAGCCATTTTTCCCTGTTCCTTTGTATGACTATTTCCTTAAAAATTATATTTTAGATTATTATAATGTGGTAACACTGGGGTCAGGTTTCTTTCCAGGCCTGGTTGCAATTGGTTTTGTTGTTTTGGTTTTTTTTACATTTAAAGATCATACTGACCCATTTGATTGTGAGACCTTTTCCAGACTCTTTTGCAAAGATTTTCCTCATCATATATGCTCACTGAAGACTCTCTTTTAGTATGTTCAGCTAATGTTTTTCCAGATTTTTCATTGAATTTTCAGAATTGAGAAAAAACAAAAGAATAAAATAACAACATTCTTTGCAAACTGACTCTGTTCTGAGACAGCCATCTATTTGCCTGCCAGCCAGATAAGTTTCAAAGCTAAAGAACAATGGGCAGTGATGTCTGCAGTAGTAGGATTTTTCTGGACATGTTTCTTGCCCGAGTATGGAAGTAATTTTCTGAAATCTTTCATATATACTGCTGCTTTTGAATGTCCCTATTTTCTAAAGAGCATCACTTGGTTTGCTGGACTTTAGGTGGTCTGTTTTATGTGTCTGTCCAGAATGAATTTCTTGCTCCAGGTCTCCACTGGGTAATAGTGAAGTTGTAGCTTTTACAATCAGTCCAATATTTTTTGACCTTCATTCAGTTACACAGCACAGATAATTTAGTCCTTCATGTATGTACAGTTTTGTGTACATTGGCTCTGGTCTGCTTCTACTGGTTTGACAAAGAAAGCAAGAAACAAGATTGCTAGTGTTTCCCACAAAACTCATCACCCTATGTGGTGGGGGAGAAAGGACAGTATTCTGTGGTTGGAAGGTGGCTTTTTCTTAATAGACTTTTTACTGGTTGCTGTAAACATTGATTGCATTTCCATAGGTCCTACAAAGTTGGTTCAGATGAGTTCCCCTTCTTTCTGGTGTTTCTGTGCCAAAATGAAAGCTTAGAGTGTCCCTGTTATTTTTCTGGCATCACTATCTAAATAGAAAATCATGCTGTCTTAAATTTTTTACAGGTGAACCACAAGGGATCTGAGAAACCACTTGAGCAAACATTCGCAAACATGGTGTCCTCCTTGGGAAGTGGGATGATCAGGTATCTCATGGATGTCATTGTAGATCCTTTCAAGGCACATGTGCACTTATGTGTATGAATATAAAGAGTATGCTATTTAGTTCAACTTGCATCTAAAAAAAAGTGTGTGTGTGTGTGTGTACACGTGTGTATGCATGTGGAGTGCCCATGGAGGCTAGATGTAAGCAAGCCAATGTGGATGCTGGTTACTGAATATGAGTCATCTGGAAGACCAGCAAGTGCTTGTGACTGCTGAGCCATCACTCTAGTCCTCTGCTTTTGCATATTTCTTGTACCAGATAAAAGCATAATTTTACTTTTGCTTGGTTTGAAATTTTCTCTGATACAATTTATTTTACAGAGTAATTTTATGTTTGGTCCCTGGTTAAAATCTCACCCAAGTTTTGCAAAGCAATGGCTTATTAAGTCACGAATGTAGGTCTTTTGTTTTTAAATACTTTTAAACTTTTATGTATGAGTGTTTTGCCTGTATGTATATCTGCATTACATGCATGTAGTACCCACTGAAGCCAGAACATGAGTACTGAATCCCCTAGAAGGGGAGTTACAAATGGTTGTGAGCTGCCATGTGGGTACTGGTAATCAAACCTGGATCTTCTAGAAAAGCAAGCAGTGTTCTTAACTGTTGCACCATCTCCTCAACCTCATGAATTTCAGTTTTTAACTTGATGTGGTCTTTACCACTGCAAGAGTTGGGTCAGTTTAGCTTGTGTAGTACTCTTATCTGAAGCAGTATCTTTGCCTGTCCAGTAAGTCACAAGGCAGTGGTTTTAGATACTCTGTGTGATAGTCTGTTGAAACTAAGGCTATAGCTGATAATTCTGATCATAGCATTAAAATAACTTATAGTACTACTTTTATTGAGGTTACCTTTTAAGATCCCGTCCTTGCTTCCTGTCACTGGCCCACATGTATTTTTGTGCTAATTTCTAGGGGTTATCATCTCTTAAGAACCATTGAGGTGGTAGAGTCTGTTACATGCTAGAACTCTGTAGCTAGAGTAAGGGAGTTGTTACACAGCAATGGATGCTTTGTCTGCATTTTCACTCTTCAGTTGGGAGTGCAGGCCTCCTGCTCGCTGTAATCCCTAAGCAGGAAGTTGGGGTATATGCCAGACTTCATATAGCCAGTCTTCTCCATTGACTGTCAGGGCTTGGCTAATGATTTTCCCTCTTCTCAAGGGAATGGTAGGACACTGTCACATTTAGATATAACCTGGCTTTAGAGTTGTACTTCTTAAATATTAGGTAATTGTAAAGACTGACAAAATTTTCTCTGCACATACATATGCATGTAAAGATGTTGGTAAAGAAAAATGATTTTTGGAGGGATGGGGGTAGTTGAGTTGGGCAGTAAGTAACTAACACTCCAGGGACTGTCTTGCTTCCCTGCACTTCTTACAACCCCTAGTATACAACAGATACCCAGTCTAATCCACCATGAACTGAGCTGAGTTTCAATACTTTGAACATACTGATCTGGAAAATGGTAAGAAGGAACCACATTGTTTGCATACAGGGATAGAAAATACATGTTATTCAGTTGGATTGTACCTCTCTTGAAGTGTATACTTCAATACTTTGCAACTTACCTGCTTCACTCACAGTTGCTGTGTTTCTCTACTATTATCTGCAGGCCTCTAGAATGACATAAAAATAAATTTTATCTTAAAATTTAATTAACATGTCCTCCACCATATATGAGCATGGGAGGGGTGTGTGTGTGTGTGTGTGTGTGTGTGTAGGTACATGTGTGTGTGTATGACAGTAATGGTGGTGGTGGGAAGTAGTAAGCCCAAAATGAAGGAGGCTCTATATTCCTAAACATTATGCATGCTTTAATATAGAAAAATCACCTTATCAGGGTGTTATTAATAGAAGACAATTGAATGGTCTCGTTATTTTCTGAGTATTATTATTTTTTTGTAGATATATTGCCTTTGACTTCCATAAAGAGTGTAAAAATATGAGATGGGATCGACTGAGTATTTTATTGGATCAAGTAGCAGAAATGCAGGATGAATTAAGGTAAGCCATATTACTTCTTTAGAGCAGCAAAGGCGAGAGAGGTGTATAGGTCAGTCTTATTAATTATATATAATTTAGCAGATTTGTGAAGCTGTTTTACTGGGCTGTCAGTGCTTATATATGCTATTTTATTATTTTAATTTTTTGTATTGGAAGAGAGTTGTTGATTGAAGAATAACTCTAAGTTCTTACAAATGGGCCGATGTGAGGACTATTAATAGTATTTTCAAAATTTTTACATAATCGCAGTTGGTTCATTACAATTTTGTTTTTAGTGGTCTGTCATTTTATCACAGCATTATGTTAGGAGCATTTGTAATGACAATTTTCAGTGTCCTCTCTGCACCCTGTTAGGTCACAACATAGCTTTAAATAGATGCTTCCTATCACATAGAGTGTCTGGGTCCTTTGCTTATCTCTGAAAGAGTGCTGCAAGTGGTTCTATTTGCATGAATGTGTGTTTATCTTTTCACTTCTGTTAAAATTTTACCTAGGAAAAAACTCTTTAATGTAGGATTAGTGGAGCAAAAATTTGAACATCATTGTGGTGGTTTTTGAATGTTTGCTACATAGTTTAGTGTATTGGTTCACAGGTTTATTTTTTCCTATACATATGTCGGTCTTACTTATTTTAAAGCCAAAACAATCTATACACCAATCTGTCATTTTGTTTTATCTTTGTGAAAGTTCTAACCTGGCACTCCACGTGTACTTTTTGTACACATATACCAAATGTACTTTTAAATTTCAATATTCTCTCTGAGCATTTGTTTGGTTTTAAGAATATGTTAATATCCATAGCTATCAACTATAGTTTAATTTTTCCTGTGACAGTCTTTCATGAGCACAGCTAGTGAAGGGTGATAGACTTGTGCTGTGGTTGGCTATTAGAGAAGAGACTGGCTGGGCTTGGCTTATTAGTAGAGGGTGACTCCCTGGGTTCTCCAGTAATTGCTGTCATGCAAGAATGGGGCTGAGGACAGAGCAGTGGTGAACATCTTTAATTCCAGTACTTGGAGGCAGACATAGGCAGATCTCTGTCAGTTAGAAACCAGTCTTTTCTATATCAGGAGTCCCAGGACAGCCAGGGCTATAAAGATACCTTGTTTGTTATTGTTGTTGTTTTTAAAGATTTATTTATTATTATATGTAAGTACACTGTAGCTGTCTTCAGACACCCCAGAAGAGGGCATCAGATCTCATTACGGATGGTTGTGAGCCACCATGTGGTTGCTGGGATTTGAACTCAGGACCCATGGAAGAGCAGTCAGTGCTCTTAACCGATGAGCCATCCCTCCAGCCCTGGTTGTTGTTGTTGTTGTTGTTGTTGTTGTTGTTGTTTTTAAACCCACAATCCCAAACATTCAAAGACTTAGGAGCCAGACACTGTGGTGAAAGCTCAAAGAGGCAGAGAAAGCACCCACCTGACCTTCTTATTCAACTGACATCTCAGAAGGAAAAAAAAAAGCTCATTTTTCTTCTCCACAGTCTTAAAAACCCTTCAAACTGAATGTCCTTCCTTTCTACTTCCTGTGCATCTCTCTATCCAACCTCATGACTTCCTCCCACTCTCTATGGTGATTTCCTATGCTCATTCCCTATCAACTGGTTTCTTGCTCCATCTCGTGACCTATGATTGGCTTTATTTAATCTTATTTACAACAAACAGAAAGCTCTTGGATTAAAAGTCTGTAGTAGGGCTGAGCCACACCACAACAGGTTTTTTTCAGTATATAATCTTGGGTTTCATAGTGTGATCAAACATCCTGAAACACTTATTTCAAAAAGCAACACAACAAAAAAGTGTGTAAGAGGGGCATTGACTGGAGCTTCTCTCTCATGGCTGCTCATGTGCTCCTCAGCTAGGCTGGAACATTGACTAGAGCGATTTGGGTGATCTCGAAAGACAGTATTTCTTTTCCAGTGGCTTTTGAGGTGGTAGATGGAATCTGTCTTCTCAGTTCTAACATGTGTCTCAGATCACCCCTAATTAGCCATATGATCTAGGGGCCTGATGGACATCCTTAAACGGTTGTCTCTACATTTGTGAAGTACTGATAATAATACTTATCCAGTAGACTTTCTGTGTAGTAACGTTGACTCCTGAATGTCTACTAGTGACATTGTGTGTGCTCACACTCATACATGCACATGTGTATTCGCTAGCTAAAGCCAGCTTCACTTATACTGCAAAGACACTATGTGAAGTGGCTGTCTATCTCCTTCAAACCCTCTTCCTAAAATGATAATTTCAATTTAGCTTTGATGAAACTGTTGGATTTGGGGAAATAATTTTACTTTCTAGTTTTCGAACTAAGCCATACAGACTTTTCTAGCTATTTGGTTTGTATGTTATGTCTTCTCCCATTCAGACTGTAGAGCAGCTTAATAGTTTTACTAGTACCTCAGTTTTGAGTTACGTATAGAAAAGCCTGCTATCTAAAGTTATACATCCAGGAAGTTGGTCAGGGTGCTAAGGTTGGCAACAGATTGTTTGTTGCCAAGGTCCATGCTCTTAATCAATTGAATGTTGTCAATTGTTTTTAGTTCATAGTGATATCTGAGGGTCTTGTTAAAAAATAAAAACATCACAGGAGCTTGTCACCATATTTGGCTACTGTATACACATTTGAGTGATCAGGGGAGAGGAAAATTGGAATTTAAAAAATGTACTTTTCCTACTTTCTCTGTTTGCATAGTCATCCATTTTAAAAGAGAAAAAACATTTTTAAATGCTTTTTCCAACCTTTGCTTCAGAAGGTTTTGATTCTATTGATTGACAGGGCTAAGAATTTTTTTTGTAACTCAGATTCTGATAGAGATTGTTATGTTAGGACATGGTGAAATAATCATGTTAAAGGCACCTTAGGAAATATGGTTGGTTTCTATAACAGTAGGCTCCTTCACTGTTCTCTGTGTGTGATGACTTCTATACAGGCTGTTTTAGAAAAGGGGCTGTTGCCTCAACTATTCATATTCCCATTTCGTCTAGGAAAAAAATGCTTGACTGTCCACTCCATTTGACCTTCTAACTTACGGGTTTTACTAAGGTCACCCTGTGAGACCTGTGAACTAGGAGCAGTGTCATTGATGTGTTTAGTGTACTTTGGTATAGGAGTGCTCACACAAATGTGTTTCAGTTATTTTTTAGTAGACTCTGCCGGCAAGGTGGTGACAAACCAGGAAGGAGTTTTCCGCAGCAACTGCATGGATTGTCTAGACAGAACGAATGTGATACAGAGTTTATTAGCTCGACGTTCCCTTCAGGCACAGCTGCAGGTGAATATTACTTTACTGAAAAAAAAAATTGTAGTTAAAAAAAAGTAAAGAACCTTTACTTTTGAAAACCAGCAACAAAAAGCACTCACACTGCCTGCACCCTAACCTGACATTGTTATTTCTGTGCCTTCCATTATTGGTGTACAAGTTATCCATGACTGCCATCAGAGCACATTATTGGTGTACAAGTTATCCATGACTGCCATCAGAGCACGTTTGTCGTTTTCACTGCACCATTGTCCTTTAGTATTTATGTAATCATAGTTCCAATAGTATATACTGAACTATAATTTATTAAACCATTAATGTTACTATATTTGGGGGCATTAAGTAATACTATAGAGAATGTATCTATTTTTAATATTACTTTTATTTTTAATGAATACTTTCCTTTTAGTTGCCTTTCCAGTCACTTTGATTAAGTAAGCTGACAAAATCCATTTAGGGAGCAAAGGTTTATTCTAGTTCACAATTTCAGGTTGCTGTCCGTCCCTGTGAAGTATATTATGAATGTATTCCTGGGAAGTCATGAACAAAGTATTCATTCTAGATAGGGAATCCATAACAGAACAGAGTAAGGATAACCACTGATGTCCAACTTAGCAAATCTGGGTTTATTGAGGTTTACAGGAGTGTGAGTGAGGGGATACTTATGGGAGCAGAAATAACTCAAACACAACTGTATCACCGAAAGCCCTCCTTAATACCAGGTGACGGCTCACGATACTGCAAACCTGGGGGATACTACCTGACTTGCTGAAGCTTGAAAGGCTGAAGAGTCTTTTCCAACCATCTTGTGATTTTTGGGGGTGTCTCAGCAGTCCTTATCATTTATATAAGTTGGGGATGGACAGTCACTTTACACCTAGTGTTTCTAGTCAGTTTCAGTGACATGCTGACACTACTGAGCTGTGTACTTCCTTAGTCATAAGAAACTTCCTGCAACGTGGAGTGTTTTATCTTGGTGGAAATTGTCACGCAGCATGGGGGTGTCAATTCATCAGGAACTTGGAGCAGATAGTTATAGCCATAGACAAGGAGAGAGAAAGGAAGAGGAGAGGTGGGGGGGAGGGAGGGAGGGAGGGAGAGAGAGAGAGAGAATGAATATATATATATATGAATGGATGGGTGGATAGATGTTTGCATTCTTGCTAATGCTCAGCTCACTTTCCCTGATTTTCACAGTTTAGGACCCAAAGGAGTAGTGTTTATCACCTTCAAGCTGAGGTGCCCACATCAGTAGTGTAATCAAGACAATCTCCCACAGATTAGCCCATAGGTTATCTCAATCTAAACAAACCCTCTTTGAGACTCTTTCCAAGTGACTATAGATTTTGTCAGCTGGATAATTAAACTAACCTTAGTTAGGTTAATTCCTAGGAGTGGAATTATAGAATTGAAGAGAATAAATGTATTACTTTCTAAGAGGCCCCATATCAGTTTATGTTGATGTCAGCAATGAGTAAGTGAATCTATTCCATTGAACTCTAGCTGCATTAATTTTTGTGTAAGACATGCCTGTTCTTTTGTTTTACTTTTTGTTTCTAAGGCAAGGTCACTCTGTAGCACATGTAGTCTTCTAACTCCTGATTCTCCTGCCTCAGCTTCTTGAATTCTAGGATTACAGACCTGTGCTACCATATCAACTTTTTTCCCTAATTTATTAGTATATCAAAGTTGTTTTGGAAGTGTAGTTCAGTTAGTGGAGTGCTTGCTTAGTAAGAGTAAAGTCCTAGATTTGATCCCACATAAACTGAGTTCTGTGGTTAACAGCTAGAGTCATAGCATTTGGAGGTGAAGCGGGGAGGTCCAGGTCTCCCTGGGCTACTTGAGACCCTGTCTCAAAACAACAAACAAACAAACAACAACCCATAAATTTTCTTAGTTTAAAGTTTCTGACATTATATATACATTAATACACACATATAAATATTATATAAATGATGAGCCTAGATTTTTTTTTTTAAGATTTATTTTTTATTTATTACATGTAAGTACACTGTAGCTGTCTTCAGACACTCCAGAAGAGGGCGCCAGATCTCGTTACGGATGGTTGTGAGCCACCATGTGGATGCTGGGATTTGAACTTATCACCTTCGGAAGAGCAGTCGGGTGCTCTTACCCGCTGAGCCTAGATTTCTAAATCACATTGGCATTTGTTGTGAGGGACAAAGTATGTTTTAGATGTCTAGATAAAAATTTGTAAGTATTTAAAGGACAAAGATCAGAAAATGACAGTTTTCTAATACTCATGAAATTTTGGGTTCTGCTTTAGAATGAATTTTTCTTGAGTCATAAAGTAACTGTGCCAAAGGAGTAATGAGCAGTCTCTAGTTTGTGCTGTGTTATGTCAGTGAAAATGCTTCAGCTGTCATTTTCAGTTGAAAAGGGTTAGGAATGGTTTGGTCCCATGGCAGATTAAACAGCCTGCTGAATTGGGTTCTGTACTCTAATTCACGTGGTAGACACAGTTTGATGGAACACAGTGAGCTTCAGAGCATCTTTGGGCAGAAGTCTCTGAGGCAGTGTGGGAACTCTCCTGTTGTTCTTTTTCCTCCTGTAGGGAAAGTTCTTGCTCAGCTAAAAGCTGCTGAGGGTCTTCTGACTCAAACTGACCAATACATAGTGAGGTGCTATCTGAGGTGGCTCAGAGGGGTGTTGACTTGAAACAAAATTGAGGACAGGGCTTCCCAATATGTGGTTGGTAGACCCCAAAGAGTCCATAGAGAAGGGGACGTAGGGACTCAGAAACCCTTGAAATTTTATAAAAGTGTGTGTATGTGGGTGCATGCACATGTATATAAGCTTCATGTTTGGGGGAGGATTGATATGTAGCACTCATCAGATTTTTAGGGTCCTTGGGGTATAAAGACTTCCATGACTTGAATGTGGAAGCCTGGGGTGTAAGAGCTGAGGAGGGTGAACAGAATGGAAGGGAAAGAGGGAGGAATGACTTCTGTCTCACAGCATCTTTCACTTTTCTCTTCCTTCTCCTGAGCACCATTTAGCTGTTATCCCATTTGTTCTGGGGCTTCCTGTGGTCTGCAGTGAGTGGACAAGAGCTGTAACAAGCTGAAACTCACTGGTGCTTTGCACCAGTAGGAAAAGAATCCCTGTTATAGGATTTAGGAACTATTGCCTTTTCTTCCTAAGTTGGGTCTGCTAAAGTCTCATAAATATGGGTGTGATTCTTATTCTAGAGACTAGGAGTTTTGCATGTGGGACAAAAGCTTGAAGAACAAGATGAATTTGAGAAGATTTATAAAAATGGTATGTAATTTCTTAGTAGGAGCAAAGTTGTTCAAATTTTGAAATTAATATTTTGCATTAAAACTTTAGTTGACACCTTAATCAGCTGTTTTTGTTTGTTTGTTTTTCCCAAAGCCTGGGCCGATAATGCTAATGCTTGTGCCAAACAGTATGCAGGAACCGGTGCCTTGAAGACTGACTTTACAAGGTAAGCCACACTTTTAACTTGTGTTCTACATCAGTGGCTTATAGTCCCAATGCTTTCTGGAGTTCTGTGGTTCTGTGTTCAGCTTTCAGGAAACAGTTTTATTAGCCAAGCACCTGGGCCTCACTAGAGCTGTCAGGATCGCTGAAGACAAAGCTCGGGCACTGGTGGGTTCTTAGCCTCCTGAGGGCAGTCTGATGCACAGAGAGGCTTGAGGGCTCTACAGAGCTTCTCAGACAGCACTTTGCACTTCAGTCACCAGTCTGATTCCACAGGTTTGGGACACAGCCTATGAGCTGCATCTCTGCAGAGCTCCCAACCATGCTCCTGCTCCTGACGTTTGTTCTCCGTATCTTTGGGTCTTTTCTGTAACACTGTAGAGATTTCCTGGGAGCAGATATGGTTCCTGGTTGCTGTGCTGTTTTATACCTCCTGACATGGGCTGTACTTCTTTTCATAGTTCTTGTTTTTGTAGCTAAAACTATTTCACTTTCTTGTGTCATTTTGGTAATGTTTTAGAGAACAAATAAAATTGAGCTTCTTATTCATGGGTTATATCTATGGATTCACCCAACCACTAACTAAAGTGTTCCTGAAAAAGTATCTGTGTCTGTTCTGAGCGTGTGCAAATGTTTTTCTATATCATTTCCTCAACAATACAGGATAGTATCTATTTGCTTCAGACTTGCATTGTATTAGAATCATAAGTAGCTTAGAAACGATAGGAGGGTATGAATAGGGTGTGTTGAAATACTACATCTTTTTATCTGGGGGACTTGAACATCTGTAGAGTAGTATCTAGTAGGGTTCTTTATAGATACAAGGGGACACTATATATATTTCTTGCTAGCTACTTGTAAAATGTATTTTCAGGGATAATTTTTAATATCTTTGCTACTCATGATTTCTATAACAGTCACAGGTCATAAAACTGATAATTTAGTATGCATATATATAATTTAAAACTGGATCTTTTTTAACCAGAACTGGAAAAAGAACTCAGTTGGGACTATTAATGGATGGCTTCAACTCATTATTACGGTATTACAAGAACAACTTTTCTGATGGATTTAGACAAGTAAGTTTGTATTTGATGGAGTTTTTTGTTTGTTTGCCTGCCATTGAATGATTACCTCTTTGCATCATTGCTCAATGTAGTAAAATTAAGTTTGGAAAGTTCACTATTTCATTTCTTTATTTTCTAGGATTCCATAGACTTATTTCTTGGGAATTATTCAGTGGATGAATTAGAATCTCATAGTCCTTTAAGTGTTCCAAGGGACTGGAAATTCCTTGCGGTAAGAAACTTTCTATGGTTTTTAGGATTGGAAGTATTATGTCTGAAGGTATAGAAAAGACCTCTGTTGAAAAACATTGCACACTGTTATAAGTTGAAGGTATATTTATATTTCCTTCTTGAAGAGAAGACTAGAGTACAGAAAAAATAATTCTGTATATCTGCTTTCTTTCATGACTCCACCATACATCCTTTTTGTGAACAAACACAGGAATTCTTTTTTTAGAACTTCAATCCTCTTGTGACCAGGGAATTGCTAGAAATAAATTTATAAATGAAAGGCAAAGTGTGTCTGGGATACTTTGCATCTCTTTTTTTCCTGTATTCACAAGACTTTGCAGCTTCTCTAGGGCCTTATACCAGATGACAAAGTGCCCTGGATGGGAGAGAGATCTGTTGTCCTGTACAGTATTTGGTCAAGTTTGGAGCAGAGGCATCCTTCCTTAGGTTTCATAACTTTATCAGTAGGAAGACTTTGTCACTGTGATTGAAGCCATAAATAGTGGTGTTTGGTTTAAAAACTGGAACCCCATCCCCCCAAAGGAAAAACAAAACAAACAAACCATTGTGTATGTGAGCCTGCAGAAGTTTTGGACTTTTCCAGGCTAAGTGGACCTGGATGATTTTATGACCACTGATTATTCTAACACCTGGGTTATTTTTCAGTTGCCTATCATCATGGTTGTTGCCTTTTCAATGTGCATCATCTGTTTGCTTATGGCTGGTAAGTGGACTCGTTTCATATTCTTTTTTTTTCTTCCTTTTTCCTTTTGATTGATGTGGGATCTTACTGTTTATCTGTGTCTGGCTTGGAATTCTCTATGTAGATCAAGCTGGCCTTGAACTTAAAAAAATCTACCCACCTCTGCCCCTGAGTGCTGTGATTAAGGGTGTGTGCCATGGTGCTTGCCTTTATGTAATGCATGTGAGTCTTGAGTACACTCAGGACTAGATGTTTACTTATTAAGTTTACTAAGTAGTTTGATAATTGGGTTTTATTTTATATGTGTGTAGTGCTAGGCATCACTGCACTAAGATACATCTCTAACTCCTACTAGTTTTCTGTTGTTGTCATTGTTATTAGTGGTAATTCTTTGTTTAGAATCTCATTTTCTTTCTTTTAAATTAACATACAGGCTATTTGATATCATTATGGCATTTTCAAACAAAGTGTTTTAGTGATTCTCCTTCTCCCTTATCTCCCCCAGTACCTTTAATTACTATTATCACATAAGGGGTGCACATATAGAGGTGAGAGGACAACTTTGTAGAATTAGTCCTCCCATTTTTACATACAGGGGTCAAACTCAGTTTACTAGACATGCAAAACAAGAACCTTTAGCTACTAAGCCATTTGGCTGGCTCTGTTTTTTAACTTAAGGTTTTTATAATTTTTTTTTCTTGTTACCAAAATAATATATAATAATTATAGAGAACATAACTAGGCAAAATGAAAATTGTCATTCTACCTACTAGAAATAAGCTAACCCTTCATAATATTTTTAATTAATTATGATTTGTATATGTATGAGTATGTTGCTTGCGTAGGGCAATGCTTGCAGTGTTGCATATGTAGAGGTCAGAGAACACCTTTTGCAGAGTTGGTTCTCTCCTTGTACAGTAGGTTCTAGGGATCAAACTCAGATTACCATTGCCTGTGTGACAAGTGCCTTTACCCACTAAGCAATTTTCATAATATTTTGATATTTGTTTTGTTTTTTAAGACTGGGTTAAGACTTAAAGACTGTAGATAAGAATGGGTTCTCGAAAAGAAAAATAGAATGGGTTCTCAAGTTTTAGAAGGTCAAAGAATATACTAGAGACTATATATCCCTGGTTATCCCTGGCTGTCCTGAAACTCTATGTAAAGCTCCATGTTGAGGCCCTGCAGGTCCTCCCTAACCCCCATACCCTTTTGTTCTCCATGTAGAATCTTGGCTTTCCATAGCACGCCTCGTACTTGTCTTCCATTGAACTCGGAAATTTATTTTTTTTTAAGAGGTAGAATCCCCTCCTGGTGACCTATGTATTTTTCTGCATAGAATGATTTTCTCACTTGTCTTTACCATCCAATCATCAGATTTTTGAGGCAGAGACTATTTTGTTCATTGTTTTCTCTGCTATGTCTGGGCTTTTATAGAAAGCCCTCAGGTGTTTTCTGAATTAGGGATTGGCATCATACCACCATCATCCTCATCTCTACCACCATCAGCCTGTACTTCTTAGAGGCTCAGTGCCCTATATCTGTACACCCATCAGAGTTAGCACTGTAACAGTCACCACATGGTTCCATAAAATACTACAGTGTTGACTGTATAGAGGGAAAAAACATAACTTGCCATCCTAGTTAGCAAACTAGTGTAAAGAGCCAGACAGTAGATAGTATTGTCTTTATTTCATGTAGTCTCTAGTATATTCTTTGACCTTCTAAAACTTGAGAACCCATTCTATTTTTCTTTTTTTTTCTTTTTGAGAACCCATTCTTTTTTTTTTTTTTTGGTTTGGTTTTTCGAGACAGGGTTTCTCTGTGTTCCCCTGGCTGTCCTGGAACTCACTCTGTAGACCAGGCTGGCCTCGAACTCAGAAATCCGCCTGCCTCTGCCTCCCAAGTGCTGGGATTAAAGGCGTGCACCACCACGCCCGGCTGAGAACCCATTCTTATCTACAGTAAAAACAGAAAAGGGTTTAGGAATTGCTTGCAGTGTGGTTATGAGTCTGTGTCAGGTTCTATGGCAGGAAGAAAAAAAGGACAAATCCAGACAGCATGGGCTGGTTGCTCTGAGGCCAACAGTTGGTTTTAGTTGCTCCCTGGATCTTTGACTTGAGTCTATAACACTGCACAGTGGGTGCTTGTTCCCTGGGAGCCACTCCCTGTTGGATGGGTTTGTTTGGTTTTCTGTGATCACTATATGTTAAAGAGCTTTTGCAGGGATAAGGACTGAGTGAGTAGAGGGTTCCTCTGGAGAGTGTCCAGTAGCTTATAGGAAGTTCTATTCTTGGAGTGCTTGGTCCTGGTTTGTTTTTCCCCTAACTTGACACAAGCTAAAATCTTTTGGGAAGAGGGAACTTTATTCCCTTGAAAAATATGCCTCCACAAGATTGTCCTGTAGGCAAGTCTATGGGGGCATGTTTGGATTAATGATTGATGAGGAATGGCCTGGCACACTGGGCAGTGCCATCCCTGAGCAAGTGCTCCTGGATTATGTAATAATGCAAACTAGAAAGCCACGGAGAGCAGTCAGTTAAGCAGCATTCCTCCATGGTCTCTGCTTCAGTTCCTGCCTCTAGGTTATCACTGAAGTAGAAATCAAACCAGAACAACTCCCCAAACAAACAATAAATTGTCTCTGCATAACAACTTTTAAAACTCAACGCTTTGAAAACTGACAATGTTGCAAATTTAGGGATAATTTTGAGTAAAAATAATACTGAATTCTATGGATAGTGTCCTGTCAGTTAATACTTGCGGATAGGGGTTGCTGATTTCCAGCCCTTGCTGTGTTTTTTAGGAGGGAACATAGATGCATCACAGCCTCTGATGTGGTCTGGCTTCTTTTCCTTGAACGATCTTATTGGCCATTTGACTCTGCATGTGTTTTTCCACACTTGAGGCCAGCAGATGCAGGAAAAAAGTGAGCCGAGGTTTAGCTGTTCAAAGAGAAAAATGAAATAGGTCTTTGCTTCATGGGTGCTGCTAACCTTTATGAACTCAACCAGCAGTGTTGTTAAATGCTGTTGCAATATGTTATGATTGAGTTGAGTTTAGAAATATACATTCTGTAAAGTGTGTTTTGTTTAGGTATTTTAATAATATTGCATTGATCGTAGAACTATGATTAAATAGTAGTAATCTCTTGTGCTACTAAAGCATTTAATCTCAATGATAATTATGATTTGTGTGGTAGTTTTAAAGAGAGTAGTCCAGTTCCCACAGTGTAGCATCTGTCAGTGGCCTCAGTATTGCTGGGAACTTGTCACAGAGGCAACAAGTTCTTAAGGTCCCATAGATGATGGTTTACTGAGTCTGCAGAATTGAGACACCTGGTTTAAAACTTAAGATGTTATATTTTTCCTGTGGACATGCTAATAAACTTCAGTGTGAAGTTGTGCTATACAACTGATCACTAGGTCTGGTATCAACAAATGATAATCATCTTTGTTTTTAATATCAACAGGTGACACTTGGACAGAAACACTGGCATATGTCCTCTTCTGGGGAGTTGCAAGCATTGGAACATTTTTTATAATTCTTTACAATGGCAAAGATTTTGTTGATGCTCCCAGACTGGTCCAGAAAGAAAAGATAGACTGAATTTGTGTTTGTGGAAAGCGGCTTGGCTTGGAAGACTCCATGATGCAGAGCTGGAGTCTTTACTGACCTGCTTTCCACGTGAGCCCAAGGTCTTCTTAAAGCCTTTATCCAAAAGTACCTCCTGTGGTTTGGGCTGGGTGATGTCTCTTATGATTGATCTGATATTACTGCTTTGATGATCTCTTTACTGTTGGGATGGTTATATTTGTGATTTGAAGCTATAGTATAATTAAAATGTAGCTTAAATTCAGCTCACAGAACAGAAGAAATCTATTCACTGTCAAGTCAGAAGTTCACAGATAAGTAATATATTTTAAAAATTTTAACTTCTTTCACATTATTTAAAACAAATTATTTTTCTAGCTCTGTTTCATTATTGCCATTGTAAAGCAGTCACTGTTAGCAAGCATATTTTCCATGTATCTTTGGGCTTTTCTTAAGCGTTTAATAATATGCAAATTCTACTATGCTTATAGAGTGTCTCTTAAAGGTCAAGCAGTTTGCTGAATTGTAATTTCACAATTGTAAGGAAGAGGAGAATGGGAGCAGAGTCATTTGAAGTTTCTAGAAGCTGCCTCTTGGCTTCAGCCAGCTTGAGCTGCTGTAGTGCCCAAGCAGCTTAAATGTCATGAAAAGTTCAGATATAGTTTATCTTTTTTAAAAGGTATAAATGAAATCAAAGAATGTAAAGTCTGTCTCTTATGCTAAAGGTCCAAAGTCGCCTCTTTTTAAGAACTGCTCCATTGTGGAAAATACACTAGACTGGCCAGCTGCTTCCTCTCATATCTTGTAGGATTTTTTATTATTGGTTACTCATTGAGACATGCAGACCTCAGAGAAGGTCTTGTGCTAGATTTGATTCTCATTTGGGGTAGCAGTTGCTTTTCCATGCATGGCACTCTGGCTTTATCACCCTGTCAAGGTTTATGTTGGCTGTCAATAAGTGTCTGAAATTTAGTGCTTCCAGGTAGCCATAGTTCTCCAAATCAAGGACCAACTTTAATTTATGCATAAAACAGACAGAAAACTACGCTTCAGAAGCTGTGCATAGTTGTAAGACAGGTTATATATTAAAATTGTAATTATGAGGTTTAGATATTAGAACAGTATATAAGGTAGTATCATTGCACTATCTTAATTCAGTTAAACACTGCTCTGGTACATCAGTGTTTTGCTTTAAAATATGTAGGTTTTCTAATAGTACCTTATGTTATCCATAAATATTTCTAAAAGCGCCTTTAACATTACCTTTTTTCAACATTATCTTTTATAAACAATAAGGGTTATTGCTTTTAGAAACTCTGGGAAAATTCTGTGTAGCTTAAAATCAGTCATTAAAACTCACAATAGAGTAAGTAAATAGAGCCACCTGTTCTGACATGTAAATAAGCATAGTTTGTTCCAAAGATGGAACATTGAAGCCCAGCTGTGTGTACTGTAATATATTACTCAAAAGCTATTGGGCGTTTTACAGTAAGCACTTCATGTCAACAGCTTCAGCAAACACCAAATCTGAACCACTAGTGTGGCTGCTTTGCAAGGACTAATGTCAGAGGGTTAGGCTGCAGGTGATCAGTGTTTGAGCGCCCTGCGGGGATCTTGTTTAACTCATTTACTGTACATCCATATGCAAAAATAAAATGCCATATTCTTTTCTAACTGCTGTTGGTACTGTTTCTCTGTTTTTTATCATGAGTTTTTTTTTTTAATCTTAAAGCAGTGTTTGATCATTAGTCACTATAAGTAAACAAGATAAATAGCTTCTAAACTTTTCCAGTAATCACCTTAGACACTTTTTATAGCTTTGTTTTTTTTTTTATAGATAAGGCTAGGGCAACATTTAGTATCCATAAAAGTATCTGTACTTTCAATTTATAATTTGTTTCAGGGTGATAAGGAAGTATGGGTGAATAATTGATACAGATTACAACCGATGAATGGGAAAATAGTATGTAATAGAGAGTATGTTCAGGGCTGAGGACGGATGTAGCACTTTTGTTAGAACACTAGCATGCACAAAACCTGAGGCATGATTGCCCACACCTGTAATCTCAGCACTTGGGAGGTAGCAGGAGGCGACAAATCAACTCAAGGCCATCCTCAGCTCCATAGTGAGTTTGAAGCCAGCTATGCTACATAAAATTCTGTCTTAACATTTTCATAGAAAACATGGAATGGTGTCAGCCTGAGTGACATACTTGTCACAACAGCTCATGGCAAGAAGCCTTTGCCTATATGTGAAGATGAAATTCCTAGATATTGGCATCCAAGTTTCATACACACAATGAACATATGTTTACATAGCTACATATATATGTGTGTGTGCACTTTGTGCATAAGTACAGCGTTTTGATTTCAGTGGTTATATCTGGAATCATCTCTCTTCCTGTTGCTTGAGTTACAGTGCATGCTGAAACACAGTCACAGAACACTTTGTCAGTGCAGTGTGAAATAGCATTTTGTTCTGGCATTTCTCTGAGCATTGAACATCTTTTCATAGTTTTGATTTTTAATTGTCTGTGGGTCTAGTTTGGAGCCTGTTGTGGTCTTTTACTTGTTTTGTGTTCTGGAAGAGAATGATTTGCTAGCTGTTTGTAGCTGGTCCTCCTTTTCAGATAAATAACCATATTGCTTTTCTAGCACCTTCTGTGCTCACTTCCAAGGACAAGTTTTGACAGTTGTCACTTCCAGATCTCATTCTATCCATGATCAATTTTGGGTAATAGACTGAGAGGTCAGCCTGCTATGTGATGTCAAGTGACCCCTAAATCTCAATGACTTTTTTGTTTTGTTTTTAATTTATAAGATTTCTTCTCCTTCCTGTGTACCCTGTAGAGTTGGCTCCCTAGCTATACTTTGGCTTTCACAACAGTGAAGCTAACCTCTCTTGAGACAGTCTCAGTTGTCCTGACAGAAGAGAAGCCTTTGCTCAGAAATGACACGGATTTTCCTGTAGTACTCATTTTGGACAAGGCTAGGGCAGTGTAAGTACTCAGCCTTCCGTTGAAAATCAAGAACTCTGATTCTCAATTGAGAGTTGAACTGTACATACACATCAATATGTGTGTGTGCTCAAAGAATCCCAGCTAGATCCAGGTATGACAAGTAACTATAAGGTTAAATTTTGCTCCTGCTCTTCACATATCACCTCATATACCTAAAAACTTAAACTGATCTAACAGCTACCATTCTGTAACATGTGGGTATCTTGTCAGCAAGAACCAGATTGAAAAGTCTCACTCTTAAGACTTAGAGAATCAATCACTATCTTCAACCTTTAAAGCCGGTGTCCATTGATGGAAAAAAAGGCTACACATGACCCTCAGGGCTGGCACTGGGAGGAAGGTCTTCACACTTAATTTTTTGTTCTTTTCTTTTTTTTTTTTGGTTTTTCGAGACAGGGTTTCTCTGTGTAGCTCTGGCTGTCCTGGAACTCACTTTGTAGACCAGGCTGGCCTCGAACTCAGAAATCCTCCTGCCTCTGCCTCCCAAGTGCTGGGATTAAAGGCGTGCGCCACCACCGCCCGGCCACACTTAATTTTTAATAAAATGTATTGAATTTGAGGTTTACAACATAGTTATGAGAGGTTACGTAATAAATGTGTAGTACACCAGAGCAAATTAATACATCATCCCACACAGCTTTTGTTAACAGTAAAATCAGATTTAGTTAAAAAAAAAAATCCTAAGAATTTTATTGTGTTGCATATAGCACTCCAGGTTTTCTCCCCTACACCTCTATTTTGTATTTGATCTACAGCTCATTTTCCCCTTCTCTATGAGCAAGAGTCTAGTCACATATAAAGGAATATCCATTAGATTGTAAAAAATGGATTCATCAGTACATTCAGACTGCTAAAAGAAAGAAACCTGCCAGTCAAGAATAAAATATGCTGTAAAGTTTCATTTCAATGATGAAGCAAACACTTCGCTAGATAAGAAAAGGCAGAGAAAATTTATCATTAAAAAAATACCCTGGTTTCCGGCAGGACTCTCCTGGCGATCTCGCGATCTCGGGACCACTGGTGAGAGGAACACACATCTGTTCCAGTCCAATCGAGTGGGACCTGAGTCTGCAGCTGGGAGATAGAGGGGGGGGCAGCGGACCCCTTCCAGTCCACACCGCTCCAGCGCCAGGCACAGGGCCCGGGGGGCTATGCACCCACCCAGGTTTCTGGCAGGATTCTCCTAGCAATCTCGGAACCACTGGTGAGAGGAACACACATCTGTTCCAGTCCAATCGCGCGGGACCTGAGTCTGCAGCCAGGAGATAGACAGGGGGGACAGCGGACCCCTTCCGGTCCACACGCTCCAGCACAGGGCCCGGGGACCGTGCACCCGACCAGGTTTCTGGCAGGACTCTCCGGGCGATCTTGGTGAGTGAGCAAAGGGCTGAACAGGGCACCTTTTGGGACACAACCAGCTCTGGGCGCTAGACACCCTCCCCACCTGAGGACAGTTCTCCCCCTGGGAGGGTCTTCTCTGACAGAACTTGTGAGAGAGCCATATTGGGTCCTAGGTGGCACAGAGACCAGTCTACACAGGTCAGCTCACAGACCGCAAAGAGTCGCTCAGACCCAGTCTGCTCAGGTCAGCTCACGGACTACAAAGGGTGAGTGAGCAAACGGCTGAGCAGGGCACCTTTCGAGACATACCCAGCTCTGGGCTTCAGATATCCCAGCAGCCTCCCTGCCGGTGGACAGTTCTCAGCCTGGGAGGGGTTTCACTGCCCAAACGTGTGAGAGAGCCATCTTGGGTTCCAGGTCGCTAAGACCTAGTCTGCGCAGGTCAGCTCAGGGACTGCAAAGGGTGAGTGAGCAAACAACCGAACAGTGCACCTTTTGGGACACACCCAGCTCTGGGCTCTAGACATCCAGGCTCCCTCCCCGCCTGAGGTAAGTTCTCAGCCCGGGAGGGCTTTCCCAGCTGGAACTTGTGAGAGAGCCATAATAGGTCCCAGGTTGCTCAGAGACCAGTCTGTTCAGGTCAGCTCACAAACTACAAAGGCTCCCACAGAGACCAGTCTGTGCAGGTGAGTGTGCAGACCGCAGAGGCAACACATCTTCTAGGACAGGCCCTATATAAAGTCTTCAACTTTACATAAGAGGCAGGTCTGAACACCAAAACTCCGTGCATCTTCCCTGCAAAAGGAGAGCTCGCCTGCTGAGACTACTCTGATCACTGAGATTCAGGAGAGAGCTGGGCTCCCAGGTCTGCCAACAGAGGCCAACAGAATCACAGGAGGAACAAGATCCAACCAGAGACAACTATAACAACCAACTCCAGAGATTACCAGATGGCGAAAGGCAGACGTAAGAATCTTAATAACAGAAACCAAGACCACTCACCTTTTTCAGAACCCAGCACTCCCACTTCAGCCAGTCCTGGATACCCCAACACACCCGAAAAACAAGACTCGAATTTAAAATCATATATCATGGTGCTGGTAGAAGACATGAAGAAGGACATGAATGACTCAGTTAAAGAAATACAGGAGAACAATGCTAAAGAGGTAAAAGTCCTTAAAGAGGAAACACTAAAATCCTTTAAAGAACTACAGGAAAACACAACCAAACAGGTCATGGAATTGAGCAAAACCATCCAGGACCTAAAAAGGGAAATAGAAATAATAAAGAAAACCCAAAGTGAGACAACTTTGGAGATAGAAACACTAGGAAAGAAATCAGGAACCATAGATGTGAGCATCAGCAACAGAATACAAGAGATGGAAGAGAGAATCTCAGGTGCAGAAGATTCCATAGAGAACATGGGCACAACATNTGCATAAAGATCCTAACTCAAAACACCCAGGAAATCCAGGACACAATGAGAAGACCAAACCTACGGATAATAGGAGTAGATGAAAAAGAAGATTTTCAACTTAAAGGGCCAGCAAATATTTTCAACAAAATAATAGAAGAAAACTTCCCAAACCTAAAGAAAGAGATGCCCATGAACATACAAGAAGCCTACAGAACACACCAAATACACTGGACCAGAAAAGAAATTTCTCCCGACACATAATTATCAAAACAACAAATGTACTAAATAAAGATAGAATATTAAAAGCAGTAAGGGAAAAAGGTCAAGTAACATATAAAGGCAGGCCTATCAGAATTACACCAGACTTCTCACCTGAGACTATGAAAGCCAGAAGATCCTGGCAGATGTTATGCAGACCCTAAAAGAACACAAATGCCAACCCAGGTTACTATATCCAGCAAAACTCTCAATTAACATGGAGAAATCAAAGTATTCCATGATAAAACCAAATTCACACAATATCTTTCCACGAATCCAGCCCTTCAAAGGATAATAAAGGGAAACCACCAAAACAAGGACGGAAACTACACCCTAGAAAAAACTAAAAAGTAATCCTTCAACAATCCTAAAAGAAGACAGCCACAAGAACAGAATCCCAACCTTAACAACAAAAATAATAGGAAGCAACAACTACTTTTCTTTAATCTCTCTTAACATCAATGGACTCAATTCCCCAATAAAAAGACATAGACTAATAGACTGGCTACACAAACAGGACCCAACATTTTGCTGCTTACAGGAAACGCACCTTAGGGAAAAAGACAGATACTACCTTAGGGTTAAAGGCTGGAAAACAGTCTTCCAAGCAAATGGTCTGAAGAAAAAAGCTGGAGTAGCCATTCTAATATCAGATAAAATTCACTTTCAACCCAAAGTTATAAAAAAAGACAAAGAGGGGCACTTCATACTCATCAAAGGTAAAATCAACCAAGATGAACTTTCAATTCTGAATATCTATGCTCCGAATACAAGGGCAGCCACATTCATTAAAGAAACTGTAGTAAAGCTCAAAGCACACTTAAACCCCACACAATAATAGTGGGAGACTTCAACTCCCCACTCTCACCAATGGACAGATCCTGGAAACAGAAACTAAACAGAGACACACGGATACTAACAGAAGTCATGAAACAAATGGATTTAACAGATATCTACAGAACATTTTAGCCTACAACAAAAGGATATACTTTCTTCTCAGCGCCACATGGTACCTCTTCTAAAATTGACCATATAATTGGTCACAAAACAGGCCTCCACAAATACGAAAATATTGAAATTGTCCCATGCATCCTATCTGACCACCATGGACTAAGGATGATCTTCAATAACAACATAAATAATAGAAAGTGAACATTCTCATGGAAACTGAACAACACTCTACTCAATGATTCCTTAGTCAAGGATGAAATAAAGAAATTAAAGACTTTCTAGAGTTTAATGAAAATGAAGCCACAACGTACGCAAACTTATGGGACACTATGAAGGCAGTCCTAAGAGGAAAACTCATAGCCCTGAGTGCCTCCAAAAAGAAACTAGAGAGAGCATACACTAGTAACTTGACAGCACACCTAGAAGCTCTAGAACAAAAGGAAGCAAATTCACCCAAGAGGAGTAGATGGCAGGAAATAATCAAACTCAGGGCAGAAATCAACCAAGCAGAAACAAAAAGAACTATTCAAATTATTAACCAAACAAGGAGCTGATTCTTTGAGAAAATCAACAAGATAGATAAACCCTTAGCCAGACTCACTAGAGGGCACAGGGACAGTATCTTAATTAACAAAATCAGAAATGAAAAAGGAGACATAACAACAGAACCTGAGGAAATCCAAAACATCATCGGATCCTACTACAAAAGGCTATACTCAAGAAAGCTAGAAAACCTGGAGGAAATGGACAATTTCCTAGACAGATACCAGGTACCAAAGTTAAGCCAGGATCAGATTAACGATCTAAACAGGCCCATTTCCCCTAAAGAAATAGAAGCAGTCATGAATAGGCTCCCAACCAAAAAAAGCCCAGGACCAGATGGGTTTAGTGCAGAGTTCTATCAGACCTTCAAAGAAGACCTAATTCCACCTCTCCTCAAACTATTCCACGAAATAGAGACAGAAGGTACTCTACCCAATTCATTCTATGAAGCCACAATTACTCTGATACCTAAACCACACAAAGATCCAACAAAGAAAGAGAACTTCAGACCAATTTCCTTCATGAATATCGATGAAAAAATACTCAACAAAATCCTTGCAAACCACATCCAAGAACACATCAAAACAATCATCCATCATGACCAAGTAGGCTTCATCCCAGGAATGCAGGGATGGTTTAATATATGGAAATCCATCAACGTAATCCGCTATATAAACAAACTCAAGGACAAAAACCACATGATCATCTCGCTAGATGCTGAGAAAGCATTTGACAAAATCCAACACCCTTTCATGATAAAAGTCTTGGAAAAATCAAGAATCCAAGGCCCATACCTAAACATAATAAAAGCAATCTACAGCAAACCAGTAGCCAACATCAAACTGAATGGAGAGAAGCTGTAAGCAATCCCATTAAAATCAGGGACTAGACAAGGCTGCCCACTTTCTCCCTACCTATTCAATATAGTACTTGAAGTCCTAGCCAGAGCAATTCAACAACAAAAGGAGATCAAGGGGATACAAATTGGAAAGGAATAACTTAAAATATCACTGTTTGCAGATGATATGATAGTATATATTCGGAACCCCAAAAATTCCACCAAAGAACTCCTAAACCTGATAAACAGCTTCAGTGCAGTAGCTGGTTATAAAATTAACTCAAACAAATCAATAGCCTTTCTCTACACAAAGGATAAGAGGGCTGAGAAAGAAATTAGGGAAACAGTCACCCTTCACAATAGTCACAAATACTATAAACTACCTTGGTGTGACTCTAACTAAGGAAGTGAAAGACCTGTATGACAAGAACTTAAAGTCTCTGAAGAATGAAATTGAAGATCTCAGAAGATGGAAAGATCTCCCATGCTCATGGATTGGCAGGATTAATATAGTCAAAATGGCTATCCTGCCGAAAGCAATCTACAGATTCAACGCAATCCCCATCAAAATCCCAACTCAATTCTTCACTGAGATAGAAAGGGCAGTTTGCAAATTCATCTGGAATAATAAAAAACCTAGGATAGCAAAAACTATTCTCAACAATAAAAGAACCTCTGGGGGAATCACCATGCCTGACATTAAGCTGTACTACAGAGCAATTGTGATAAAAACTGCATGGTACTGGTACAGCAACAGACAGATAGTTCAATGGAATAGAATTTAAGACCAAGAAATGAACCCATGCACCTATGGTCACTTGATCTTTGACAAGGGAGCTAAAACCATCCAGTGGAAAAAGGACAGCATTTTCAACAAATGGTGCTGGCACAACTGGCGGTTATCATGTAGAACAATGCGAATTGACCCATTCTTATCCCCTTGTACAAAGCTTAAGTCTAAGTGGATCAGAGACCACTTTATTGAGGAGAAAGTGGGGAAAACCCTCGAAGATATGGGCACAGGGGAAAGATTCCTAAACAGAGCAGCAATGGCCTGTGCGGTCAGATCAAGAATTGACAAATGGGACCTTATGAAATTACAAAGCTTCTGTAAGGCAAAAGACACAGTCAGCAAGACAAAAAGGCCACCAACAGATTGGGAAAGGATTTTTACCAATCCTAAATCTGATAGGGGATTAATATCCAACATCTACAAAGAGCTAAAGAAACTGGACTCCAGAAAAACGAACAACCCCATTAAAAATGGGGTACAGAGCTAAACAAAGAATTCTCAACTGAGGAATTCCGAACGGCTGAGAAACATCTGAAAAAATGTTCAACATCCTTAATCATCAGGGAAATGCAAATCAAAACAACCCTGAGATTCCACCTCACACCAGTCAGAATGGCTAAGATCAAAAATTCAGGGGATAGCAGATGCTGGCGAGGATGTGGAGAAAGAGGAACACTCCTCTATTGCTGATGGGATTGCAAGCTTGTACAACCACTCTGGAAGTCAGTCTGGCGTTTTCTCAGAAAATTTGACATGGTACTACCGAAAGATCCTGCAATACCTCTCCTGGACATATACCCAGAAGATGTTCCAACTGGTAAAAAGGACACATGTTCCACTATGTTCATAGCAGCTTTATTTATAATAGCCAGAAGCTGGAAAGAGCCCAGATGTCCCTCAACAGAGGAATGGATACAGAAAATGTGGTACATTTACACAATGGAGTACTATTCTGCTATTTAAAAAATGAATTTATGAAATTCTTGGGCAAATGGATGTATCTGGAGGATATAATCCTTAGTGAGGTAACCCAATCACAAAAGAAGTCATTGGATATGCACTCACTGATAAATGGATATTAGCCCAGAAACTTAGAATACCCAAGATACAATTTGCAAAACACAAGAAAATCAAGAAGGAAGACCAGCGCGTGGATACTTCATTCCTCCTGTGAATAGGAAACAAAATACCCATGAAAGGAGTTACAGAGACAAAGTTTAGAGCTAAGATGAAAGGATGGACCATACAGAGACTACCCTGATATAGCTGTCTCGTACAGAAGTGGTGCTCATAATCATCTATAAGATGAAAAACAGGACCCACAATGGAGAAGCTAGAGATAGAACCCCAGGAGCTGAAGGGGTCTGCAACCCTAGAAGAGGATCAACAATATGAACTAACCAGAACTCCCAGAACTCATGTCTCTAGCTCCATATGTAGCAGAAGATGGCCTAGTCGGCCATCATTGGGAAGAGAGGACCCTTGGTACTGCAATCTTTTTATGCCCCAATACAGGGGAACGCCAGGGCCAAGATGTGGGAGTGGGTGGGCAGGGGAGCAGGGAGGGGGGAGGGGGAGGGAGGAGGGGGAGGGGACTTTCAGAATAGCATTTGAAATGTAAATTAAGAAAATATCTAGCCCCCTTCCGGTCCACTCTGCTCCAGCGCAGGGTGCAAGGCCCGGGGGCTGCGGACCCACCCAGGTTTCCAGCGGGACTCTCCTAGCGATCTCGGGTCCACTGGTAAGAGGAACACACATCTGTTCCAGTCCAATCTCGTGGGACCGGAGTCTGCAGCCAGGAGATAGACAGGCGGGCAGCGGACCCCTTCCCTTCCAGTCCATACCGCCCCAGCACAGGGCGCAAGGCCTGGGTGCTGCGCACTCACCCAGGTTTCCAGCGGGACTCTCCTAGCGATCTTGGGTCCACTGGTAAGAGGAACACACATCTGTTCCAGTCCAATCTCGTGGGACCGGAATCTGCAGCAGGAAGATAGGCAGGCGGGCAGCGGACCCCTTCCCTTCTGATCCACTCTGCTCCAGCGCAGGGCTCAAGGCCCGGGGGCTGCGGACCCACCCAGGTTTCCAGCGGGACTCTCCTAGCGATCTCGGGACCACTGAGATCTCGGGAACACTGGTGAGAGGAACACACATCTGTTCCAGTCCAATCTCGTGGGACTTGAGTCTATACCCGGGAGACAGACAGTCCAATCTCGTGGGACCTGAGTCTGCAGCCAGGAGACAGACAGGTGGGCAGTGGACCCCTTCCCTTCCGGTCCACACTGCTCCAGCGCAGGGCGCAAGGCCTGGGGGCTGCGGACCCACCCAGGTTTCCAGCGGGACTCTCCTAGAGATCTCGGGAACACTGAGATCTCGGGAACACTGGTGAGAGGAACACACATCTGTTCCAGTCCAATCTCCTGGGACCTGAGCCTGCAGCCGGGAGACAGGCAGGGCGGCAGCGGACCCCTTCCCTTCTGGCCCACACTGTTCCAGCACCAGGCGCAGGAGACACTAGCCAGGACTGATAAAGGCCCAGAGCAGGACAAACTCTTCCTTCAGGTCCAGCTCGGTGCACCCCGCACCAACTCAGGGCTTGGGCACAGGCTCTGCGCACTCTCCCTGAGGCCCCTTCCAGACTCCCCAGGCTTTCTTGGGACCACAGGTGAGCAGCTGAACTCAGCATCTGTTCCGGCCCAATTGCTAGCGACCTGAGACACCAGCAGGAGATTGATAAAGGCCCAGGACAGGACAGACGCTCCCTTCTGGTCTGCACCAACACCAGGTCTCCTTGGGCAGGGATGGCAGGAGGTAAACGTAAGAACAGAAGCAACAGAATCCAAGGGTACTTGGCATCACCAGATCCAAACTCACCCACCACTTCAAGTCCTAGATACAACAGCA
>LR750059.1:972062-1030710 GCA_902729485.2 Mus minutoides
CTAGCTGCATATATTGAAGAGGATGGCCTAGTTGGCCATCATTGGAAAGAGAGGCCCCTTGGTCATGCAGACTTTATATGCCCCAGTACAGGGGAACACCAGGGCCAAGATGTGGGAGCGGGAGGGTAGGGGAGCAGGGCCGGGAGGGGGGAGGGTATAGGGAACTTTCTGGATAACACTTGAAATGTAAATGAAGAAGATATCTAATAAATATTGGAAAAAAAAGAAAATATCTAATTAAAAAATTGGAAAAAAAAATACCCTTCAAGCTGAAATGGTCCTGATATAGCTGTCTCGTGTGAGGCTATGCCAGTGCCTGGCAAACACAGAAGTGGATGCTCACAGTCAGCTATTAGATGGAACACAGGGTTCCCAAGGGAAGAGCTAGAGAAAGTACCTAAGGAGCTGAAGGGGTCTCCAACCCTATAGGTGGAAGAACAATATGAACTAACTAGTACCCCCAGAGCTCGTGTCTCTAGCTGCATAGGTAGCAGAAGATGGCCTAGTTGGCCATCGTTGGGAAGAGAGGCCCCTTGGTCATGCAAACTTCATATGCCCCAGTACAGGGGAATGCCAGGGCCAAGATATGGGAGTGGGTGGGTAGGGGAGCAGGGTGGGTGATGGGGGAGGGTATAGGGAACTTTCTGGATAACACTTGAAATGTAAATGAAGAAAATATCTAATAAAAATTGGGAAAAAAATACCCTTCAAGAAATATTGGATGGGTGAAGTAAGAGTGTGTTTGAACCCAGGCTGGCATCGGCTGCTCCCTCCCTATTTACCCATCCCCTCTGCAAAGGAATGGTTCAAACAAAAACAAAAGGATAATTACTGTTCTAAAATGTATATACCTGGCCTGGTGGCACATGACCTGTTGTGCTAGTATGGGGAGGCTATGGCTAGAAGATCACAGATTCTAGCCTAACCTGGGATGCATAGGTCCAGACCGACCTGAGGTCCATATATACCAAGACTCTACCTCAACCAAAAAAAGCAATGTTAGAGGTAAATTTGTGGTCTAACATATCATGACTGTAATAGTGGTGTGTAAAGAATGAGAGCTAAAGATCAAAGTGATCAAAAATTATATCTATTATGAGATGTATAATACAACAAAAGTACACATCATGGAAGAGAATCAGTAAAAGCTGTTGGGAGGTGGTGGTGCACACCTTTATTCCCAGCACTTGCAATGCAGATAGATCTGAGTTCAACAGCAGTCTGATCTACAGAGTGAGTTCCAGGACAGCCCGGGATACAGAGAGAAACCTTGTCTTGAAAACAAAAAAGGGTAAAAGCCTAAGTATTTTTGGTCAGAGTTAGGTTTCTGTCAGCCTACAATTTAATACAGAGAATTAAATTTTCCTTGCAGATTCAGGAAGCAGAAAATACTTGTGCCTTTAAAAAGCAGCTGTAGAACTTTCACTGCTGGATATATAGGGAGTAGCTGTGAAACAGTGAGTGACTGACAGGAATTCTGTCGGACCTCCAGTTCTCAGGCTGCAGGAAACTGTTCTCTGCTCTTGAAGTGGTGTGTGACAAAAGTTCCCAGAGCTCCCAGAGGGATGCACATGGTAGAGGAGGCTACCAGAAGCCCAATGACAGCTAGTGCATATGTAGGGTAATCCTTAATCATCACATGGCCCTGCAAAAAAAGACAGGAGAAGCCTTCACTACTCTAAGACAACTCCAGCCTCTATTCCAAAAAAGGAAGAGAAATGGTGTGAGTTGGTATTTAGGTTTGAATATGAAATGCTTCCCTCCAGACTCAGGTGCTTGCTTCTCCAGCTGGTAGCTTCTACTTTAGAAGGTTCTGGAAACGATAGAAAGTAAGTTTTATCTGGGGAAGCATATTACTGGGGACTGATTCTTGTGTTATCTGGTCTCTGGAGGCTTCCCCTGTTTTCTATCAGGAAGTGAAGAAAAGGCTGCTTCACATTCTTGTTGGCATGACACTCTGCCCAACCAATAAGGCCAAGATATCATGGACTGACCTCTCTGCATTTATTATGTCAAGACTTTGGTATGATAATAAAAGTAACATGGGAAGGAATGGCCTTCCTTACACACCTTACCACCCTACATTAATTTTATAGCAAGCATGCACAAAAACTACTCCCACCTTTTCTCTTTTACCTATAGAGAGCACTATTTCCACATGGAAAGCTCTTAGGTAGAGCTCTTACAGAGGAAGAACCATCACTCATACAGGGAAGTGCCACTGGGATGGAAGTTCACTGGAGATGACTTTTATGGTCTCCATAACTCGTGGTTAAAAACTCAGAGCCCGGCCGGTCATGGTGGTGCATGCCTTTAATCCCAGAACTCAGGAGGCAGAGGCAGGCAGATTTCTGAGTTCGAGGCCAGCCTAGTCTACAGAGTGAGTTCCAGGACAACCAGGGCTATACAGAGAAACATGGTCTCAAAAAACAAAAACAAAAAACAAAAAACAAAACCTCAGAGCCCAGTTCTGCTGCAGTAGATTGAGTATCTATAACATGTTGATGAAGCTCCCCATAGCACAGCAATGGTTCCTTGTGTCAAACTGAAGGGCTGTGTTCTGAAGTGACACTGTTGGCTCAGCTCTGTTCCTCAGCCCTGCAGGGACATCACATACCTGAGTAGCATCCCAGGCTTGGTACTGCAGTGTTCCCGTGAGGATGTAGTCACTCAGGTAGAAGATAAAGAGGCCAACGATGAGCAGTGGACTCACAAATGCCCACATGATCTTCCAGTACCAGTTGAGGGTGCGGCCAGTCATGGCCCGAAGGTCACTTTCAAATCTGTTTGAATCACAGGGAGAGAGCCCTCTGCACTTGGGAAGATGCTATTCTGGTTCCCAGTGATCTTTGAGTGTGACCCTGAACCTGTCTGATCCCTTCCTTTCCTGGGGGAGGTGTTGAGGAAAAGAGAAAAGTGCTGAGTCTGCGTGGGAGGGGAATGACCAAGAAAGAAGGGATCATGGGGCATCTCCCCGGTGTTAGCCTTCAGAGGTTGGCTCCTGGTGTGGACCTGAGGGTAGTTCTTAGAGAAGATGGGGCCAGAGTGCATGGTGGAGGGGGATGCCAGTCTCCTCAGTCCACAGGGCTATGGTGACATTGCCACTCTGTCCACTAGTTATGGGTCCAAGTATTCTCTACTGTTCCTCGAGATGGCCTCAGAACAGGCACTTTGTGCTTGGAAGAGCAAGTAGAGTGGAACAGTAGAGAGGAGGTTCTAAAGGGCTCTCTCTTCCCCTCCTCACAGGATGACTAAAAAAACAAGGGTCTAGACTAGTGGTTCTCAGCATGTGATCCCCGGAAGACCAAGGAAAGTGCTAGAAATATCAATTATTACACTTTCTCCCAGACTTTAGCCAGACACCTAATGAAGGAGGTCCTGTAATCTTCAGTGCTAGAAATATCAATTATTACACTTTCTCCCAGACTTTAGCCAGACACCTAATGAAGGAGGTCCTGTAATCTTCATTTCATTGGCCACCAGTTTGAAAGCTCTGTGTGACAGTTTTGGCCCCAATGCATACTCCATCACTTGGGAGAATAGAAACAGCCCAGTGTTACACAGAGTTCTTGAAAATCCCCAATGAGCTAAGTATCTAAGCCTGGAGGCTGAGTCCCTGACCAGAAAGCATGCCATGATAAAAAGTGTAAAATGGGAAATAGAAAGAGGCTGTTGGAAGCAGGCAGACGGAGGAAGCAAGAGATGAATGATATCTGAAGGCATCTAGAAGGGACATGCTTATGGAGGAAGGCTGGTTTTCTTATGAGTGTGGCCCTGCAGCTTAGCTACCCTATGTAGAGGGCAGGGTCTGGGTCTCCTTACCTCTTCAGCCCATACACATAGCACACAGCTATGGTCTCCACCAGCACAATGAGCAGCAGAGACAGCGTGGCTGCATAGTCATTGAATATGTCAAACCAGTAGTTCCCAGCCTCCATGGTGAACACCATGCCAACAGCACAGTTGATGAAACATACCAGACCTGGAAGACAAGAGCACTGCTCATCTCTCTGAGTCTCCCTACTCTCATCTCACATTATATGCCAGCAGGAGCCACAGGTCCCTAGGTGTACTTTAAAGGGTAGGTTCACCGACATGAGCTCTAGGAGCTGCTCTGCAGGGAATGGGGAATGTCAGCTCATGAAAAAAGGAATTGGGGACAGTATATACAACTGGGCTGCAGAGACCCAGTCCCAGGAAGGATGCCAAGTGCTAGGAGGGTCTGAGTAGAGAGTATAGCTTCCAGTGAGTGGTCAGAACATGAGTGGATGGAGACTTGTTTTACCCATCTTGGATATGGAGTTACAGAACCATCAGAGGTGTCTCATGGGAAAGGCTTTACTAACAACATCACAGTCCAAATGCATGAAGAAGTGGTATGTGCTCTCACAATGAATGATGTTATCAGACAGGATCAGGGACTGACAGTTGCACAGTGCAGCTCACTGACAGGCTTTGAGTGTTGACAGCAGGACTACAATATCTTTGTAAATGACCTTTCAAGAGCAGAGGCAAATACAAGTAGCATTAGAAGTCAGAATAGGGTGATCTGATTGGGGGCTTGTTGTGTGGAGAGTATGTGGAAGGAGCTCCTGGCCTGGGAACGGGACATACACTTACCTTAAGAAATGGACAGTTGATGACTGTTATCCTTCAATTAAAACAAAAACAGATGGAGGCTCTCAAAGCCTGGAGACCTGAGTTAGCCTTTGCCCAAGGGTGGGCTGACCAACCACCTCACTTCCCTGGGATGTGGTGTTTTTCTTGTCCATCTCCAGGGCTGAGTAGGACATAGTACAGGAACAGTTAGACTCCTAGAGCCTGCTTCTGGAGTTGGCTTAAGAAGCACAAGGCTCTTGAGAAAACCATTCCACCAATTGCCTTACATTTCCCTGCCCACCCATACCCTCCCTCCTCAGTGTGTCCTGACCTGAAATGGCCTCCTTGGGCAGGTAGCTGGAGATGACCTTGCTGTCAGTCAGAGGGGTGAGGATGGCTGTTCCTGTCCCCACCATGCTTCCCATACCCAGTGTTAGCAACATGAAGAAGTAGAGCACTGACCAGAGCTGGGACACTTCCATGTTTTTAATGGCCTCAGTGTAGACGATGAAAGCCAGGCCTGTGCCCTGGACAGCCTGAGAGTGGTAAAATGATAGCAGTTATTACCTTGATAGTCTTTTTAACAAATGTGTTCAGTGTCAGGACCTGGGCTGAAGTAAAGGAAACAGGTTCATTGTGTGGTCAGCTCCAAGTTCCTGAGAACCAACTGTACTGGCTCAAAAAAGCTAGCCAACACACACACACACACACACACACACACACACACACACACCATGTGATGAACCCTGCATTCCCCCTTCCTATCCCTCTTACATTTTAGATAAAATATTACAAAATCATATTTGAGTCTTTGTTTCCGGGGCCAGAACTGAGGAAATGTGATGGGCCCTGTGTGGTGGGTATGACCTGGTAGGCCACATTCCTGTTTGTAACCTGCTGTGGAAGCTGAGCCTACTACTTCTGCTTAAAGTCAAATGTCTTTTGACAGCAGTGAAAGGTCCTGAGTGGGTGGGTTTAGACTAACCATAGGACTGCTAGAATATTAAGCCACAAATTCACTAAAAGTTTACAAAGCTGCAAGAAGGTGAATTGCCATGAGCAAGAGTGACAGACACATAGCACATCCCTCTCTTCAAATGGATGTTTGTCAGATTGAGAGGTGCTATGGACTGAATTTGTAATGTTGAAACTTCTACCCTCAAATCGACCACATTCAGAATAGATCTGAATCACTAAAGTTAGGTAAGAATCCCAGTTTAGTAAGATAACAGAGTAATATCATTGATCCTAGAAGCAAACTTTCACCAGAAACCAGTCTCTAGAAATATGAGAAAGAAATATCATCGGTTGGTTTAGCCACCCAATTTCTGACATTTTGTTATGGTAACCTGATTGACTGGTATAAGAATATAGATCAGCCCAATGGCATACCAATGGTGTTGATTATGAGGATGCATACAACTTTAAAGTAATAAAATCTATTCTTACTACTATCGCTCGCTACAGAGGTTTTATGGGGGTGGGACTATCTTTTAGACTCGGCTAGAATTTACCCAGGTCCTAAGATGCTGGACATTCAGAATCACTAAAGATTAGCCTGAGGTAGTGGCTCTCAGTTCATTGTCTCCTGCAAATGAAAATTAAAGGTGCAGCCTTTATTAAGAAGTATTTTGGGCTAGAGAGACGGCTCAGCAGTTAAGAGCACTGACTGCTCTTCCAAAGGTTCTGAGTTCAAATCACAGCAACCACATGATGGCTCATAACCATCTGTAATGAGATCTGACACCCTCTTCTGGTATGTCTGAAGACAGCTACAGTGTACTTAGATATAATAATAAATAAAATTTAAAAAAAAGAAGTATTTCATATGGCCAGACATGATGCCAAATGCCTTGATACCAGCACCCAAAGTGGGCAGAGACAGGCAGATTTTCGAGTTTGAGGCCAGCCTGGTCTACAGTAGTAGTCCTGGACTACCAGGGTTACACAGAGAAACTCTGTCTCCAAAATGAATAAAAACCAAAATAACAAAATATAGGAAAGTGAGAAACTAAGGAAAAGTGAGAGAATCTATCAAGAGTGGGAAGGGTTTCCAAGAGGAAAAGTTTAATTTTCGTTGTCCAGTATTTCTATAAGAAAGTGGCTGGCTGGAGAGGTGGCTCAGCGGTTAAACGCACTGACTATTATTCCAAAGGGTCTTGAGTTCAAATTCCAGCAACCACATGGTAGCTCACAATCATCCATAATGATATCTGACTCTCTCTTCTGGAGTGTCTAAAGATAGCTACAGTGTACTCATATATATATATATATATATATATATATATATATATATATATATACACACATATATACATATATACATATACGCATGTCAGACATGAAGATAGCAACACTCGCTTGTTTCTCCATCCCATTTGATTGGCATGTCTCTCCCAACTCCCTCCCTGCCTCTTTTATTATTATGTTCATTTTGAGAAGAGTCTCATAGTCCAGGCTGGTCTTGTACTGATGATCCTTCTGCCTTCATCCTTCAAGTGGTGGGAATACAGGTGTTCACTAATCTGGCCAGCTATAGTTTCTCTTAAATGTTTATACCTCATTTCCTTTTCTTCATTGCACTAAGACTCCAACAACAATGAAGGTGGAACTGATAGTGGGCCTATTTGTCTCATTTTTGTATTTAAATACATTCTTAGATTTTTCTAGAAAATACTCTTCAAGAAGAGGGGCTAGGAAAGGCCTGTGGCTCTGGTTGCCAAAACAAAACAAACACAATGTACCTTTATTTAATTTAGGCCTAAGTGATGTTGTGTTTTCTGATCTATGGATGATGTTTCTTATAACTTGGGAAAACTCAAACCTGTTATCTCTTAAGCATGCTTCTTATTATCTTTTTGTCTTTGGAACTTTGTATCTGAAATTTTGAATGCGGGGCTGGTGAGATGGCTCAGCAGGTAAGAGCACCCGACTGCTCTTCCGAAGGTGATAAGTTCAAATCCCAGCATCCACATGGTGGCTCACAACCATCCGTAATGAGATCTGGCGCCCTCTTCTGGAGTGTCTGAAGACAGCTACAGTGTACTTACATATAATAAATTAAAAAAATTTTTTTGAATGCTATTATATAAGCCTCTTATATATATTATTTTGACCCACCTTTTCAGGTTAGTTATATTGACTTTTGTTTGTGCTATTATAGATTTATTTTCCTGAATTTGTCTTAGATACAACTGGATATATGTATCTCCCAATTCACTATTTCTCTCAACAGCATCAAATCTTGTAGTTAACTCTCAATTAAATATTACAGCAATTTCACACTGACCCTTTTAGAAAGTCTGGTTCATAAAATGTAGGAGCTAGCTCTTTGAAGACAGTGAGGGAAGGGGCCCATATTTGCCATATATGTTGCAGTGAGAAGAAAGGGTGTGGTTAAAATGAAGATTAGGGGTTAAGACAACAAATTCTGGAACACTAAGATGAATGGGAGAGCTTCTGGGTGGGTATGAGATAACTGAGCTAGACAGATAAAAAAGGGGCAGGGTTCTTGGTCAGAGATAGCAGGTAGGCTGCCCCCTCCAAAGTCCTCAAGGAACATAGGTAAAGAAGTATTGTTCTTTCATATATATATATATATATATATATATTTGGTTTTTCGAGACAGGGTTTCTCTGTATAGCCCTGGCTGTCCTGGCACTCACTTTGTAGACCAGGCTGGCCTTGAACTCAGAAATCCACCTGCCTCTGCCTCCCCAGTGCTGGGATTAAAGGCGTGCACCACCACGCCCGACCTTCTTTTTTTTTTTTTTTTGGTCATATATCTTCTAATGAAGCTAATTATAACTAAATTACAAGCACAGATGGCTTCTCATAACAAGATTCTGTCTAGACTGTTGTCATAGTTAACTCTCTGCCATAGTAAAGCTATAAGTTTATATGTAAATGTGAGAACACAGTTGGGTCTCGTTAAAAGCACTTGACATATTTGCAGTCAGAAGATAGACAATACAAGTTTAAGAAATAAAAAAACTAAGGCGGGCTGGTGAGATGGCTCAGCAGGTAAGAGCACCTGACTGCTCTTCCAAAGGTGATGAGTTCAAATCCCAGCAACCACATGGTGGCTTACAACCACCCGTAATGAGATCTGACGCCCTCCTCTGGTGCGTCTGAAGTCAGCTACAGCGTACTTATGAAGAATAAGAAAACGGGAGGGGGGAGGGTATAGGGAACTTTCTGGATAACACTTGAAATGTAAATGAAGAAAATATCTAATAAAAGTTGAAAAAAAAAAAAAAAGAAAAGAAAACGAATCCTTTGGACTGGAGAGACCAACCAGAGCGAGCAGGGGCTGTCCGGAGTGAGCGGGGCTGTCCGGAGCGAGCAGAGTCGACCGGGGATGGCTGGAGCGAGCAGGCCAACCTGAGCAAGCGGAACCGATCGGAGCTAGCGGGGCTGGCCAGAGCAAGCAGAGCCTGCCGGAGTGAGCAGGGTTGAGTGGAGGGAGCAGGGTTGAGTGGAGCGAGCAGGGTTGAGTGGAGCGAGCAGGGTTGAGTGGACCGATCAGGGTTGACCAGAACAAGGGAAAAAAAAAAGTCTTCAACAAATGCAATTTAAAAAAAACAAAAAACAAAAAACTAAGGCGTCAGATGGGATTAAGTTAGAGCTCTAAGTGCCTATACTAAAGCATAAATAAATTTCAATAATAAAACTCAAAAACTTTGAAAAATGTTGTCTTAGTTACTTTTCTATTATTATGAAAAGGCATCGTGACGAGGACAACTTATAAAAGTGTTAATTTGAGGCTCACAGCTGCAGTGGGTTAGAATCCATGACCAGCATAGAAGCTGAGCTCCAGGGCGCCATCTTGGCTTGTGCGGCCGCACCCGCTTCCCACAGAAGACAATCCAGTTTCCTATCTCCATGGACCATGTAGAGGCTTTTGCAGGTTCTTATGAACTAACTGTGGAGAAAGGCAGTTCCCACCCTTCCCAGGCCTCTTACTGTGTCCAGCTCTGATTCCAAGCTGCAGTTTCTAATCTGTGGAAACACTTCACTGTACTTGTTTGGGTAAGTAGATGCCAGGTAGCTCTTCACCTCCTCCAGGTTGCTGGCTGTCAGAAAGCCATCTTCAAGGTCAAAAGAATTGGTCAGCAGCAGAATCACCCTGCAGAGCAGACCACCATCTTGACATTCATGACTAAAAGGCCCTGATAACTCTGAGAATCTCATTGAGGAGAGGGATTCTGGCTTAACGACCCTTTGAAAGGTAGACAACTCTGGATGCCTGTGCAGAAGCTTCAGGTCTGAGCAGAGATGGAGGCTAGGAACCCTGACCCTACAATGAGGCTGTTTGATATCTTGGCCAGTAATGTCTGATGAAATTAGATGGAGTGTTAGAAATGTAACATCACAATTTAACATGGCTAATGCCACTGAGTAACAAATTAACCTCAGAATCACTTAAAGTTAAATTCATATTCAAATTGTTTGAATGTACACCGACTTCCATTAATTTCAGTCTACTGTAGAGATAGCTACTTATGGTCAGTGATCACCCTACTGGACATTTTAACATCTGAAAGATGGTCTTTTGTTTAAGCAAAGCCATAGACAGTAAACTGGGTAGAGTTGGCTAGAGAGATCTTGGTTACACTTGAGATGGGGAATGGGACCAAAGACACTGGCATTGTTTGCTGAATACCTTTTTCTGCTCAATGCAAGGACCACCTTAAACTGCCTATTCCCTGCAAGGCAGGTGTAACTTTATGCCCCCCCACCCCCAGTTTCTGGTGCTGGTAGAAGGCAGCCATTGGCAATTGAGAAAGGATAACTTAATCTCACATTGTAGCCCCCAACAGTGGTTGGTGTCTTTTGTCTACCTACCCCTTGACTTCTGGGAACCTAGCCCTTCCCAGTCACCCTTTCAGCTCAGAGCTTTGGAGCCTTGCCTTCCCACTTGAGGCCCAAGGCTCTGAGGGACAGCTTAGACTCACTTGTTTAAGCAGTTTTCATAGTTGAAGGTGGCCTTGAAGCCATAGATGGAGAAGGTGACAATACTGGAAAATATGGCTGTAGTACTATTGATGATAGACACAATGAGGGCATGCTTCTGGCAGTCGTTGGAGGGTTCATTGTAGCTGGCAAAAGCAATCAGGCCACCACACCCTAAGCCCAGTGAGAAGAAGATCTGCGTGGCTGCATTGATCCAGGCCTTGGGGTTGGCTAGCTGCTCAATCTGGAAGGCCAAGAGGGATAAGACTGAGGAATAATGGGCCCCAATCCATGACTCCCTCTCCCAGGACAAGTAGGCTCAGAGAGGGGGAAGAAATTACCTCCCAACTTCTCCAACTTCCGCAGCTGTTAAGAGAATTTGTTGGTAGTGAACCACATCACTAAATTCTAGGTAAAGTAGTCTCTGATTTAAAAGATACTAGGCATTCCCCAGATGCCTCATTCTCTTTAATAGAGATCATCAGCCAAAAATCAGACAGATTGCCCTTATGCTAGCTCAGATGCTATGTACATTCTGAGGAAGCTACATTGCCTCAAAACCACTTGCAGCCAAGGCATATCGCCAATCCAGAAGGCACTGTTTAAGCCTTGACTGTTTCAAACAGCTTCCAATGGACAGTTTTCTATCACAACCCTGGCTGAATTCTAACAGCCATTTTCATCTATGCCAGAGGGAAAATACTTTTTCCCTACTGGCCAAGAAGGCCTCTTGGGGCTAGAGAGATGGCTCAGCAGTTAAGAACTTTGGGTGCTCTTCCAGAGGACCTGGGTTAAATTCCAAGCGCCCACATAGCATTTCATAACTATTGGGGTAACCTCAATTCACATTGTGTGAAGGTGTATCCCTGTATTTTCAGTTGCCGTTTACTGTACCGGCAGAGAAATAAATAAGTGCTGGCAGGATCTTAGTATTGTCTTTTATGGCCCATCACAGGCTTTATTTTTGTAAATGTTTGTCCTTCCTCGTCTGCCTAAAGGCAATCTTAGAGATGTATCAAGTATTGTCTTGCTGATTAGTTGTAATAAAGATATGGTGGCCAATAGCTGAGGCAGGATGTACCAGTGTGAAACTTCTGGGCAGAGAGTGTGATGCTATGCTGGGAGGTAAGCTGAAGCAGGAAACTTGAAAGCAGACACACAGGCAAACAGACACGGACCAGAGTGGAGTGGGAGGTAAAAGGTTGCAGGCTCAAATAGTCAAATGAAGTTTAAATGGTAGTTAGGAGACTGCAAAAGGCCTAAGCTTTAAACTATTTTAGAATTCTCTGTGTCATTATTTAAACTGCTGGCAGTCTGCAAAATGTTGCACAAGACATAATTGTCTGTAACCCCCGTTCCAGGGGATCCAGTACTCTCACACAGACATGCATGCAGGCAAAACATCAATGTACATAAAATAAAAATTAATCATTAAGAATGATTAATGAAATCATACTCTGTCGGGGAGGCAGCCTATTATTGGTGCAAGAGTACTTCAATCACACAATAACTGTCATGATCGATGCAAACACACACTCTTTCTCTGGCTATATAAGCAGGTTATTTGGCAGTTTTTGAGTTAGCTGTGCTACTCTCTTGCAGTTTTTTTTGCCTATTGTATAGTTATTTCCTCCCAATTGAAACATTTCCTTCTAGAGGGTGGTCCATTGAGATTCAGGAGGTAAATAAAACCAAAAAGGTCTCAAGATGCCCCTTAAAATTAACAGATTCACAAGGCCACAACCCAAGATTAATTTTGCTGGAGAGAAGTTGTGTAGAATGCTCTGGGAATGTAGCTTTTATGCGTCATTGCCTATGCTGAGGTGGGCTTTTCCTGTGATACAGCTTCCTTTGAAGCATCCATGTTCCTGTAAGTAGCCTTAATAAATGAATGGTTCAAGTTGGCTTTGGGTAAAATTCTTTGTTATGTTGTTGGTGCTGTGTCTAGGATGAACAGTATTTGTTCAGTCTTTCCAGAAAAGGTCATACAACATCAGCTTTTCATCATTATTATTAGAGTGGGAAGGAGGGGGAACAGGAAGAAGTGATTGTGGAAGTGATAGCAGAGTCAGAAGGACACAGGACAATGACACCACCATGGCCATCACTGCAGCAGTGACAGGGAAGCTAAAGATTTCCAAGAGAAGAGTATGGAGAATAGGTCTCAAAGACAGCCAAAGCTGAGAAAAGTTGAAGACTATAAATTGCCTCTGCTGTAAGATAAATTCTAGAAAACCACAAAGCTAAGAGCTAAGGGTTTAAGGTCCCCTAGGTCTGAGAGCTGTCACCCCAAGGAAGTCCCCAGAAGAACTGCTACTTACATTTGTCTCCAGGCACAAAATTTGCTAAATAAATAATATGATCTATTTCCATTGAAGAACACTGGCCTGGAGAGAGAAGGTTAAGGAAGGGATCATTGCAACCTGTAGGGAAAGGGTCTAAGGAAGCATGGGGACAGAGAAGGGACATGACTGAGTGGCATCTGTGATCATCAGCTTAGTGAGGTGTCTAGACAGAACTTTGGGTGAGACTTGGAACATAATGGGCACAAGGGAGGAACAGTCTTTGGGGAGGCCAAAGTGTATGAAGGAACGGACAGGGAAATTGATGTCCTACAGTGTGTAGGGTCCAGAGTGACTCGTCAGGGGAGGTGGTCCAGCCTCATAAAGTGTCCACAGCCCTTGCCCCAGCCTTGAGCTCACACCATCCTCCTTGGTTATAGCTCTTCTTCCTCGTACCATGATTATTTCCAGGCATACCAAAAGGGACCAAAATGGGTAGCAGCACCCCTAGGACTTCTTTCCTGCAGCCCATACCTTGGGTGTGAACATGTATACCAGGCCATTGGTGGCTCCGTGGAGTGTGAGGCCCCGGACCAGGTAGATGATGAGCACGAGGTAAGGCATGGATGTGGTGAAATAGACCACCTGTGGGAATCCAGGAGCAGAGTCAGCCTCAGGTGGGAGGAAATAACTATGCAACACTAGGCAGAAAAGTCCACTTGACATTACCAATATAAATCACTGATATGAAGATAACTATGTTCACAGAATCTTTAATTTAAAATATGTGAAGTTAAATCAATAATATAAATCCTATGAGTTCTTTAAAATTAAGAGATTAAAACAACTCATTCAAGGGAAGTTTTTTTTTTTTTTTTAATGGAGCCTAAAGCTTTCCTGTCAGAGAACAGCACAGCTAACTTGAATATAGAGCCAAACACCTGCTTATATCACTAGGAAGCTGCTTGTTGCATGGATCATGGGACAGTCTTTAGAGCAAATGATTTAGGAGTTTGCCCATAACTGGTAACAACTAGAAAAAGTACCAAAATCCTTTTACATTATCTGAAAAGTTTTTAGGATAAAAATAGGGTCACTTTTATTACCTCTAACATAAAAGTAAAGAAAGCCAGGCGGCTATGAAAAAGATGTATGTATCTTATATATGATTGCTTGATAGTCATTGTCACAAAAGACAACAGAAACAAAAAGGACCCAGAAATGTGTCATGTAACTCTGTCTAGGTTCAGTCTGTGATTAAAGTGTTTCTTGCTGTAAGTTCTTGTGCTCAAGGACTTCAGTCTTTAAATATCATGTATAAGCCTCCCCACATTTACCTTTAAAATGTTCCCCTTGGCTCTGTGAATACATCCTTAGTCCAGTATGCCATCCATTTCTCCATGGCTCTCTGGGAATACTATAGTTCTAATATCCTTCTAGTTTCCCTTCTGTGCTATGACAGAACACTTTAAACAAAAGCAACTTGAGGGAGAAAAGGGTTGATCTGGCTGACACTCTTAGGCTACCATGCATCACTGAAGGAAGTCAGTGCAGGAACTTAAGGAGGAATTTGAAGCAGAAGTCAATAAGAAATACTGCTCACTGATTTGTTCTCAGGCTCATGCTTAACTAGCTTTCTTATACAATGTAGGACCACCTACCAGGGAATGGTGCTACCCATAGTGGGCTGGGCCCTCTTACATAAATTAATAAGGCCATCATCATTGGCTTATTAATATAACGTTATATAAATTAAAGACTTTAGATACTAGATGTTTATAAATTGCTGAAGTAATCAAGTGAATAAACTTGATTCAAGATGAACATAATAATAATCAAATCCCCTAAAGACATGCCCACAGGCCAATCTGATCTGGGAAACCCCTCAACAGTGACTCCCTTCTTAGGTGACTCTGGACTCATGTCAAGCTGACTGTCAAAGCTAACTAGGACAGATGCTTTCCTCTCCATGGCCCTCTGTGAATACTATGGCACCCATCTCTCCATGGTCATCCAGGAACATCACCATCGTGTTCCCCAGCCTACCTTGCCAGTAGATTTGGTGCCTCTCAGGATGCACAGATAGACCATCAGCCAGGCCAGGGTGAGGCACAGCGCTGGCTCCCACTGCACTCCTCCATTCTCCTGGATAGATGGTGAGATGTTGAGTGTTTTCCTGTACCAGAAGTACTGTGTCGAGGAAGCCTTCTCACACTCTTCATCATATCCTGTGCGGTTACTATTCAGTGGGCAGACAGACCACGGCAGGGGATCCTTTAGAATGAAGTGAGAATCAATAGACAGGTAAGGGGAAAGTCAAGGACTTGGTGCAGTGATGGGATATAGCCTTGGCAGAGGGATCATAGAAGAGGAGGAGGCTGGTTCCCTAATGGCAAATGGTTGTCGCCTTTGAGGCTGACAAGGAATTGGGTTATCAGGGGGTATGGATGGCACAGAGGATGACTAGTTTGGTTTGGACATTGAACATTCCCTGAAGATCCATACCCAGAGGCTGTGTCTTCTGGATGAGAATGTTCTGTGGATCTTTAGGAGGTGGAGCTAAGAAAGAAGTCATTGGGGTGTTGAGAAGCTAAGGAATCCTGTCTCTCGATTTCTATTTTGGTTTCATTGGCACTTCCTCCTATATGTGTTTAGGCCATAATGTTCTGCTAAACTTCATTTTTACTAGAGGCCAAGATGTAAATTAATAAACCATTTCTCTTTATAAGTTAGTGTCTAGCTTATTGTGTTCTAGTAAAGCTAAGGGTTGCTACTTATTGCAATTCTGCAGGTGGTTTTTGAGGACTACTACACTCTCTTATGGGTCTAGAAGTCTCTGTTACTAGTATCTTGACAGTGACCAGACCATGTACAACGAGAGAACTCTTATCTACCATCACGGCAACAACTAAACTGGGAGCTTAAACTCCAAGATCTTGCAGCATTGTTAGGATGGTCAGTACATGTTAATGATGGCACTAGAGAGATGGCTCAGCAGTTAAGAACACTAGATGCTCTTCTAGATGACCTAGGTCCAATTCCCAGCACCCACATGGCACTCATAACCCTGGCTCCAAGCATGCCATCTAGTGGATGTGGGGCCAGTTCTGACCTAGATGTTCCCACAGACAGCTACCAACTGCACCCCCCCCATCTCCTTTGTTTTTAGGAAAGTTTCTTTCCCTTTAATGTGGAACATCAGAATCAGAAGTGCAATGGATGTTTGGAAGTATGCCTTTCCCCAGGATCCCTTTAAGTTATAACCCACAAACCTTTCCATTCCTCCTAGAGGCCTTTATCCTCTTCCCTACTTCTCTGCTTACCTGGAAGGAGTGGAAGAGGTACCAGAGAGCCCAGGTGTTGATGACATTGAAGTACACAGAGACCAAAAATGAGACCACCAAGCTAGCAATGCCTGAAAGGAATAAGAAGTCCGTGCTGTGGACGAGGTGTGGATAGCCCAACCTGTAAACATCTCTAGGACAGACATGATGGGACCACCCAGGGCAGGAATACTTCCCCTACGGTCTTTTTCTAAACATGACCTTACAGTTATGACTTGTTTGCAAGGCTTAATCCCCCAACTTCTCATGTTTTTTGACAACTAAGTGCTAGGTCCTGGGCTTTGTGCTTGATATGTGTCTTAATGTTCTATTGCTGTAAAAAGATACCATGAGCATAACAAATCTTATTAAAGAAAGCACTTAATTGGGGTTTGTGTACAGTTTCAGGGGTGTAGTCTATTATTGTCATGGCAGAAAGCATGGTGGCACACAGACAAGATTTACACCTGGATCTGAAGACATCAGGAAGAGAGACACACTGGGTTTTTGAAACCCCAAAGCACACCCCTAATAACACACTTTTACCAACAGTGCCAAACCTCCTAATCCTGTCAACTAGTTCCCCCTATTAGCCTATGGGGCCATTTCAAGACAGTGTTCCCATTAATAAAAGAGAAAACAAAGACCACCCAGCAGAACAAGGATATAAGCCTCAGGAAAACCATCTATTTCCTGCTGTGACAATAATTCCCTTTAGACAAAGATGAGTCACTGGGGCCAAACTCATCCCTCTGTTATCAGGAGAAATGGAGTGTAGCAGAGACATGAGGTAATGGAGGGAACCAGACCCACTGCCTTAGTCAGACTTGTGAAAAGACTAGGATAGCTCTGTAGAGAGAGTTGCTCTGGAGTGGTCTGACATTGGCCTCAAGAAGCACTGTTCCCAGCTCTTGCCATCCCACATGTACACTGGACCATTTTTAAGTTATGTCCTAGGTCTTGGTGGGAATACATCGGTATCACCACCACTGAGGGGAAATCTGGCCGGTAAGTGGTGTCAGTGCCCCTAGGGACTCAGCTGCTCTCTCTCCTATTCTACCATGAGGACCCACCCTTGCTCCTCAGTAATTGTTCCCCTTTCTGGGAAGCTACTCAGAATAACTGTGGCTATTGATGGCCATACCTCCTGGGCTTTTACAGGGGAGGTAAACCATGTCTTCTTAGAGGTATCAGGGGATAGCAAATGGAGGTCATTCTGAAAGGGTATGGTGAGAAGCAAAGCCACCTGGTAGGAATAAGTGCCTTGGCTTCCAAACTCTGGCACATTTATGCCTCAGATTCCCTGTGTGGTGTGGTGGAGATGAAATGAGCTTACACACTTCCATGTCAGTATCAGGCACACATTAAGCAAAGGACAGTTGCTCACATTCTCAGATGGTAGGTGGCTAGGACTGAATGAATGTTTCTGTGTCAGGAATCCATGTCCAACCATTCACAGAATCTCAAGGTGAGGTCCAGAGAGGAGATGCCCTGAGGTGAGAATTCCCCTAAGAAGCTGCATGTAGCGATCAGAATCCTGGTCCCTTTCTGTTCAAGTTGCATGGCAGCCCCACCCCACCCCCCACTGAACTGTCAGTCAGCCAGTCACAGGTCCTACTAACAAACAGCAACCTGCACACCTGTGATGCCCAGGAACATGAATCTGTCAGGAACTGAAAAAATATCCCACATACCGACACCACTGAGGTAGGGGCTGATGGTCCTCCAGGCACCAATGCTGCCCTGCCGCATGCGCTGTCCCACGGCCAGCTCCAGGTACAGGAGTGGCATCCCCTCCACAATGAGCATTATGATGTAGGGGACCAGGAAACTCCCTGTGGACAGGAGCATCCAGGTCAGCGTGGACAGATGGGCTTTACCCTGCCCCACCTCTGTGCAACTGTGCTTCTATCACCCGACCTTCCCCATCCAGACCTCCCTCTACCCCATCCATCTCCCCTCAGAGATTTCCACTGAACCTCCATTCTTCTGCCCAAGTGTCTTCCTCCTTTCACACACCCATCCCTCTGCTATCTCTCTCACCATCTATCTTCCCTCCATCCTATCAATCCAATGTCTTATTCATAAATTCACACATCCAGGCCACCCCATCCATTCATTTTTCTGTACTCATCCATGGATGACATGCAGCCATGGTCAGTTGTTTACGTCTTTGGGAGGAAAACTGTCACTGGCCACAGCAACTTGGGTGTCACTCTCTCTGTCTTTGCTGGCTGGAGCCTATCTACCCTTTTTAAAAAAACAAAAAACAAAACAAAACAAAAAACCCAAAAACCAAAAACTTAGGGAGGTCAGAGGACAACTTTGCAAAGCTGTTTCTCTCCTTCCACCTTTATGTGTGTCCCCCAATCTGGGGATTGAATTCAGGTTATCAGGCTTGTATGACAAGTACCTTTACCCACTGAGTCATCTAACTAGCACCGATATTCTTTTGCAGGACTTAAGGGCTGGGTAAGGCCAGACCACCAAGTTGCTAGATACTTTGAACATCCCTCCTGAGTGCTTCTGTCTCTCTTTCAATCTGTGTGAGGCAGAGTGGAAAATCAGCAAACCGGTTTCCTGCCCTGGAGGGTTTACCTAGGTAGAGGGATTTCAGATGCTCTACAGCTGCCTGGGGTATAGAATGTTCCTTCAGGCCTGATTATTTTCAGAGAGTTTAGTGGCTTAGCAAATACAGGGATGGGTAAATGAATTGGATCCCCAGTACACAGAACTTTATACCACCACATCTTCCTTATAAAGAGAATCTTTGTGTATCTGTTTTAAACAAGTACCTTCAGTCTAAAATTTTAGTTTGGTAACAGTGACTTAGAAAACCTTCAAATTCACAAATATCTAAGAAGTGGTCTGTGAATAGAGCTGTAAACACCCCACTGCCAGACAAATGTACAGAGGCAGACAGGGACACAAGGCTATCCACAAAGTCTGCTGCATGGATAGATGACCATGCTGATCCTCTTCTATACCTCCTCAGCTCATGGCTCCCCTGGCTGGGGACCTGCAAAATGCCAACAGGAGAAGGGCATACAAGAGTAAAAAGCCTGACATAACAGTAGCAGGGATTGATGGTGGTTTGTAGAGGTAACTGGCTCCTTGGAATTATAGAAGACATAAAAGCATTAACATACACAAACCCTAGTAGTCACATGCCTGGAGCCTCCCTGGCCTGGAATGGTTTGAAGCAGGACATAGTATTGAATGTAGAGGTAGCTTTAAAGACTGATGGTTTCTGGCCTTTAAACTTTCTATGCTGAATGCTGAAGCTGCTGGCTTCTGAAAAAAAAATCCTAATAACTTTCTTGCTTATTCTAAGGTTAAAAACCTACTGGCTTGGGTGATTAGCAACTGTAGCCTCACAGCAGGAGATTGAGTAAAGGATTAATTGCTAGGGCTTTTTTCCTCTCTTGCCTGGAAGCCTCACCTCTTGCTTGTCAGGCAGGAGGGAGGTTTGGAACAATAAACTTTCATTGAACCAGGAGAAAAGAGTCACTTGCAGAAGGAAAAACTTTTACACAAGCAAATATACATAAACTTACACATTTACATCTTCATGCATTTTAGTTGAGCCCAGCTATTTATTTCCTAATTACATACTTACATATGCATATGGAGCAAAATCCCAAGTGCCAGTGCAGAAAGAACTCGCTCGCTCGTTCTGGATGAAAGAGGAGCTGCAATCATTATTGCACAGAGAAAGAAAAAGCTCCTACCCTTTTATTTCGAAATGAATTAAGTCTAAGTCTATAAGAAGAACGCTTTGTCCTCTTTAGTAAGACTAAGCCTGCCTTGATGTTAAGAAAGGACCTGTTCTGTCCCATGGCAAGGAGAGGCCTGCCTGCTCGTTCTGTCCCATGGCAAGGAGAAGCCTGCCTGCTTGTTCTGTCCCATGGCAAGGAGAGGCCTGCCTGCTTGTTCTGCTCTCTGTAGCTGCTTCTTTGTCCCTCTTTCTCTCTGCATTCTGTGTATTGCTTTCTTCTTCTGTTCCTGCCCTAATGTCCTTTTTATTTTAAAAGAAAAGTTAAAGAGGGAAAATCTATCAGACTATCTGCTCTCTAAATTTCTAAGTTACTCTATTCTACCTTCCCCCTTCTTCCTCCTAATCTTGCTCTCTCCTCCTGCTCTGATGTAATAATGCCAGTACAATGTAGTCATTTCTAGTGTTTTATACCTTTCTAGGGGAATAGATCACATGGTTTTTCAAGGCATCTTTCTTTTATGTTTTTTTTTAAAAGTTCACTAAAATTCAAACATAAAATTCAAATCATAAATTGAATAAGAATTTTACAAAAGAGATGTCTACATGTGCTTTCATTAAGAGTAATTATCTGGCTAAACATTAATTTTCTGTCACTGGCTTCACAGGTTCATGGAGAGTTAAAGATCATAATTTTTATGACTAAGTTATCATTGAAACTTTGTATAGATGAACCCAGTTAATATTTTATCTTCTGTCCTTCCACCTACAATAAATTTTAGTTCCCTTCTATGACCTTTGGTTGTTTTACAATCTCTTGGAATGTGTTCTAAGTCGTAAATGCCTTTCTATCTCAGAAGCAATTAACTCATGACACTTAACTGGCAGAGTTCTCATTGCAGTTTTCATATCAGAGAGGCTTTAACAGCACTCCTATTATAAAGGGCTTGATAACTACTAGCATAATTTTAGGAATTTTTACAGGATCATCATTAAGAATTAAGAAACCATCTATTTGTCTAGTTAGCATCACTATAAGACAGTACATCTTTATTGATCTATAGAAATCTGCTCAAAAGAGTGGGTTAATAATAACAGGAAAATCATATTAATAGCAAGAATCTTTCTTAAAATGTATTCCCTTTGGTCTTGCCTAGAAGGGTTCATCCATCATAGTTAATGGTCCATGGTGAAATTATCTCGGGAAGATCATCTGCTAGTTTTTAGCTTCTCATAGATAGCTCCTGGCAGTCACAAAATGCCTCCATGGTACAGATGGATTGCCTATGTAATAGGGGTATTTATGTTCATCTATGGGACTAGTGAGCTAATTTCCCAGGACATAGCTGCAAAGAAAGGGAAAGTAACTGCTTTAAACCTTCAGATTGTGAGGGGCTCTGAGCTAGTGGTCTTCTTGTCCCATGTGTTTTACCGGCTCCTGTGTCCTCCCCCATTCTCCCTCTGGTCCTGTCTAGACACCTGTCCTCATACCTGCCTGTCCTTACTCCCCACAGTGGTTTCTGGGAACAAGAAGTTACCATCTTAGGAAAACAACTTTCACTTCCTTCATCGGCCTATGTCTCTCCAATTCTCCTTCAGCCCCACTCAGAGCGGGGAGGCTTTGACAGCTTCTTGTTAAGAGGGTGAAACTGGGCTGGTGCCAGTCAGGGAGAGGAGGACTCTTATAAGGCAGGCTCATGGGGCCTGTCCAGTGGTCTGCAGTCCCACATCTTCAAGAATGGCCTGAGGTCCTCCCCTGGGTCCCTTCAGAACTCAAGTTGTATTTTTCAAGAGACTTTATATTCAAGTAACCTTATATTTCCTTTGTGATAGCTAAACCTGACTGTCAACGTGATTACGTATGGAATCAACCAAAACCCAAGGACCTGAGCACAGCTAAGGGGAACTTTTTCTGATTGGATCATTTGAGGTGGGAAGTCCATACCTACCATATCATATGTCAGCTCACATAATAGGATTGGAGAGGACGTTCTTTCACTGCTTGCTCTCACTCTTGCCTGCTTGCCCTCACTCTTGCTGCCAAGCTTATCTATTCTCATGATGAGGCAGGCACTCTTTTGCCTGCATTAGAACCTACTTCTTTGAGATTCCAACACAGACTGAAACACCCAGCCTTGTGAGCTGAACAACTACTGGATTTTTGGCTTTTTATTGGGGGATAGCCATTGTTGGACTATCTGGATCACTATAATAATTCCATTTACACACACACACACACACACACACACACACACACACTCACTCACATGCTACCAAGTTCTGTTTCTTTAGAGAACCTCTAATAGACTCTTATAACTAGAAAGTTGAGGTGATGCTAAGATCCTGGAGAGAGAGAGAATCTCCTTAGATGCACCACAGAATAACAGACCAAAACAAACACTTAAATTCTGATTATACATAATTTTTTCTTCTTTAAGCCAGTCCTTATAATTGGCATGTAGTGTAGAACAGTAATTCCATTTCTTTTTGTACAGGCTTGACATCAGTGTATTGAACTTTGATCTTTATATGACATTGTATAACTTGTTAGACCTATGTAAAATAGCTTTCTTGTTTTCTTTTCCATTCTAGCCATTTTATGAGACATAATGATATTAACAATTAACAAATCAACAGTCACAAAACCTAGGTGTGACAATCTTTTACAAGTAGACCCAGCTGTTATAAAGGTGGCAGGGTTTTGGCTTGGAAGATAATGCTGTATAAAGCCAACTTAATAAAGAAAGTTGAATCCAAGCTACACATATAATATTACCTGTATACATCCTGTTAAACAATGGGGGTCAAGTTCTCAGGTAAACCTTGCAAACAACAACAAAAATGCAAGATAGTCTCCACACAGTAGAGATCTACTATAGCCATACTTTTAGTTTTGAATGAGCATAAGTAACTTAAATACTATGAGATAAATAATATACGAGTTAAATTATGCCTTTAATCTTCATTGTGTTGTTCTTTCTCCTTGTCTCAGTGTTAGATGGCTATTCTGACTCAGGAAAGGGAGCTTTGGAGGACATTTTGAGGAAACATAGTTGGGTCTGAAGTGGAAGGCCAAATTCCATCTTCAGAGCCAGGTTCTTAATGAGCTTAAACAACATATGACAACTGACACAAAACATTGGGGTTTTTTTCCCCTCTATAAAACTAAATCCAGGAGAGTTGCTATTGAACCCAGTGACAAGTGGCTGGACCCAAAGTATCTGTTTTCCTTATATCCAGGGTAGTCTTATTTATTGGGTCATGCATTGGGTACAGATTGAAAAGCTATCCTTTTAAAGTATTGAAACTTTATAAAGTCATGGATGAGTGGCAGTGAGCCCCCATAATAAAGGAAGTTATCTGCCTTTCTAATGACTAACCCAAGACCCTCCATGTCTAGACTTGGGGTGATCAACTTCTTGGAAGACTCTACTCACAATCAATTCATATGTGCCTGCAAATGGAGGCAGACAACCTGGAAAAAAACTTTAGCCTCTGCCAAAGAGAAGGCTCTGTGAAAATAAATGGGTCAGAATTCTCCCACAACCTCAAGCAAGAGAAATACCCTGTCTTAGTTAATATCTAGGCCAAATCTCCTGACTAAAACCAACCAACCAATCACAACAAACCAAAACCCAGAACACTTGTTTGTTTTAGTGTCTGATTCGGCTCAGGGTTTGAGGCAGCTGAGTAGTGACTTTGGAAGACTCTTTGAAAAAAAATGTCTTCTCTATAGTGAAAAGGGGGGGGGGAGTCTTGGGTCAGGACTGCCATTATTTTTACTCCATACTCCCTAGTCCATCTTGATGAGCATCTCCACCTTGTCAACAATCAGCAGCTAATACAGTCCATCTAACCATGTCTCAGTCCCCTGCCATCTCCCAGTTTCCTCTTTTAGTCTTTCTTAGTGCAATATTGCTGTCTTGTCCCTGGCCACAGGGAATCAGTCCCAAGTCCTCTAGAGCTCCATTTGTAACCAAATATTTAATGCCATCATTTCTCAAAACACTTGATTTGCTTAAGAGTCATTTTCTACGTAAACCACACAAGCTCTGGGAAAGGTGCTGGTAGCCAAATTTACTAAGTTCATTGAGCACATGCTGTATTATGATAGGAGATTCTCTGCTCCAGCCTCATGTGATTACAAAATCCAAAATTAAGAATTTCTAGTGATCAGCAGTTCACACAAGTTCACAGAACAGGAGAAACAGAAACAGATGTAAAAAGGAGGCAGGTAGGCCTCATAACCGTCATGGTATGCAGTTAATGTAGGGGTTGGTCTGACGCTGCTTGTGTTTCAATGTTAAATACTGGCTCCTAAGATCTGGTTGCCCCTGATGAGCAGATCCTCAGGTATACCAAGTGATGCTATGTAAACCTTGTCCCCCAATTTAAAGTTTTAAAATAAAACTGGAGAGAATGGAGAGAGATGGAGTTTAGTTATGGGATTGGGGGTTGCAGGTAGGCATCATGAGGAGGAGAGAAAGAGCACAGAGGAGGAGAACAGGAGATCTGCAGGAGTCATGATGGTCCAAGCACACGCCAGAGTGATATGCCACTCAGGACACCAGAATGCTGGCACAGAAGTAACCCAGAGAGTTTCAAACAGCGAGTATTTAGGGGAGCATCATTGAGCCAGTAGCTAGACTGGCAATTATAGATTTAGATTCAGGGTAACCCTTCCCTCCCCCAGTGATTGCATGGAGCCTTATAAATAAGTATCATAGTTTAAGACTCATTCATTTAAAGTTAAACAGGGATAGATTTAATAGGTAATCTTATAAAGTTATAAACAACCAAGAGTCTACTAAGGAAGTGACTGGGATCAAAGACTCATCACGGGTATCTTCTAAGAAGTCCAGTGTTGGGGGCTGGTGAGATGACTTAGCGGGTAAGAGCACCGACTGCTCTTCCAAAGATCCCGAGTTCAAATCCCAGCAACCACATGGTGGCTCACAACCATCTGTAACAAGATCTGATGCCCTCTTCTGGTGTGTCTGAAGGCAGCTACAGTGTAATAAATAAATAAATCTTAAAAAAAAAGTCCAGTATTAACGCTCTACCTATTTTTGGGACATATCCACCTGCCAATTCAGAAATTCTCTAACATTAGTCATTTGCATAAACCTCAGAAAAACTATTAGAATTGCCAGTCCATTATCAGCCTCTGCTGACAAGCAGGGTTGCTCACAGTCCTATCTGGTCCCCAGATGAGGACACTTTTGGGGAGACAACTCCCAGTTGTGCAAACTTTGTGACTTTGGTTTTGCCCTGAGTCTAGTGTCACCAAACTGAAACAGGTTTATGGGTCCTTTCATACTGGCCAGCAATGTTTCAAAGAAGTATTAGGCATGTATTCAAGCCACTGCTATTTACCAACTCTGTCCATTTTTCAATAGGATCTGGCTGTAACCATCCTACTCCCTATTATGTCTAACTACATAACCATGAGGTTAAGGATTTGAGGCTGCAACAAGTAGCTCCCATTACACAGAAAGTTACAGAGAAGGTAGATCCGTAATGGGGAGAGGCCCAAAGCCATCCCTGATGGGGATTGGGGTATCTAATTGGGAGGAAAGTGATCCCAAGGATCATCAAGATTAAAAAGGGCAGATCTTTGTGAGTTTGAAAACCCTGTTTCAAAAAAAAAGTGAAAAACAAAACAAAACAAACAAAACAAAACAACAACAACAACAACAAAGTGTTTACAGCATAACAGTTGGACACCTGAAAGGGCATTTTTTTTTTTATTTGATTTGGAGGAGAGGGAGCTCACAGATCATAGTGGCTCTTTTTTTTTTTTAATGTTTAAAAAGCAACAGAGGCTGAAGTGTGGCATCTAATGCCCTTAAGCTAGTAAGATATAGAGTAAGAATAAATTTATTAATCAGCATTCCAAAGCCTTGTAAAATCTGGCCTATGAAACATAAAAATTAAAGCTGAGGACACTCCCGCCTTCTGATAAAGCAGAAGAGAAAAAAAAGCAAGTTTGATAAATTATATTACATCATGTTACAGATCCCATCTCCCTGAAAGAGCATTCTTGGCTACTGAACACACCTTCCAACCTCTGAAGATCCCCTGACTATAGCAACCAGGCCAGACTAAGATGATATCCAAGGTGGAAAAATAGAACTATACATTCAGTCCCTGTTAACCATGGGAACCAAGAAATGAGGAGAATTCCCTTATGTGCTCAGAGCACTGTAGTCTGCCTTCAGAGCGTCCAAGCTTAACCCCTTCTTGTTCTCCTGACTACAAAAGTGAATGGATTCTGTGACACCTAAGCACCCCTCTGTTGTGTCTGGGGGTGTCCATGAAGGTGCTTCCCTTATTGACAACACTTGGAAGAAATTATGAAGTGCTAGGAAATGTGGGTGCCCGAAACAGCCTCTTAAACTTCACCCAGCGAGAAACCAGTCAATGTAGCTCTGAAACACACAGCAGGATCTGCTCATAGCCATGGAGACTTTCTTCTCTTCTGGTTTATATATCTGATATTTCCCATTACAGGCTTTAAAAAATCGAATCAGGTGCACCTTACTTTAGGCCAGTGGATAAAAGAAATCCAAAGGGGTAAGGACACAGTCTAGGGGAGTCCCTGCTGACTGCCATCTACAGGACAAGCCAGAGCATTTCTCTCTTTCTTCCTCTCCCCTCTCTCCTCTCTCCTTCTCTTTGGTTTTTGTTTTCTTTTCTTTTTGAGACAAAGTTTCTCTCAGTATCCCTGGCTGTCCTGGAACTTGATCTGTAGACCAGACTGACCTCAAACTCAAGATTACCAACTTGTTTCTGCCTCCTGAGTTGGAGGAACATCCTGTGTGCTGGGATTAAAGGTGTGCACCACCGTGCCTGGCATATTATTTGCTCTTACAATTGATTCTTTAATATCTTGTGACCTTAATGAATTTCTAATCTTTAAGATCCGCCATTCAAAATAACCTGAAGTAAATATTCTCTTTGGCCTATTTGCCCCCATTCAAATTAATAATCTGTAAGTAAACAACCTAAGCACTCAGGACAAATAATTTACATGCACCCATAATATAGAATATGGAATAATTTTCTCTGTTTATGTCTCAGCAACTGGAAAGTGAGGGCAAAAGTGGGGTACCCATGGTACTAAGGTGCATAAATGAAATCAGGCAGCAAGGAGGGAAAGAGATATTCTATAAATTGAGAAAATTGGAGATGCCAGGCAGAAAAAGCAGCTTTAGTTCTCAGTGAAGCCCTCCTCTCCATCCTGCAACCCAAGCAGGCTGATCCTGCTTTGCCTGCAGCTGTCAGTGGTAGCAGCTTAATTAGCACCTGGCCCTAGTCTGCTGAAAAGTCTCATCAGAGTCCCAGGTCTAGTAATCATAGTGCTAGAGACTCAGGGTTGGGAAACCTTCTAAGTTGCCTTTAGCTCCATGGATTGACAGTTACTGTGCTAGGAGTGGAAGTCAGGGTCTCATGCATGTTTAAAGCAAGATTTCAGCAGCCTCACCCACAGCCCTTAGCTAAGTAAGTGTTCTTGCAACTTTATTCCCTACTCACCCACCCATCAGCTTTGAGATGTCTACAGACCAGTGTCTTGCAAGGCCAGCAGAGAGCTTTATTTATACACCAGGAACATGGGGGAGCCTGGGCTAGACTGTATGAGGTCATTTGTCCCATGACTCCAGCAGTAGCTATGTGAGTTCTGGGCAAACCACTACAGCCCCTTGGGGTGCCAGCACCCAACAAAGATTTCCTATGTATTGACAGAACTTGCCCTGCTACCCCACTCACCAACTCCACTTGAGGAGGTACCTCCCACCTCGAACTCAAAGGAACCTTTTCTCTACACTGGGAAACTCCAAGATTAGTTCAGGTGTTTCCTATGTGCTAAAACAGCTCAAGAAAGAAAAGAGCTGAGCAAAACTTCCCTACCTCCATCTATTCATAGCTCAAGAGCCCAGCATGGAGTAAGGAAGCAGAGGAGTGGAAAATCTACCCTCTCTCACCCTTTCTCCTCTGGAAGACATTTGGTTCCTTGGAGTCCAATGTCTCTTGGCTTAAGAGTTGTGGCATAAATCTCTACCCTAGTTCTAATGGGTAGCCATACAAGATCAAACCACCCTGCACCGGCAGAGCTCAAGGCCCCTAGTCTCCTTACTCCTAGTGGGAAATGGGAGCTACCTAGGTTTCTTACCATGCTAGTTGTGGATGGAGAGGGTTCCTTCACTTGGAAGAGCACTCAATGTGCTGCACAGTCACATAGCCACTTCCAAGGCCTTCTCTGCAATTTTGAGTTATGTTCATGACCCTAAGTAGAGGTCTTCTCAAATCATGGGTGAGAGATGCCAAGAAATGTAATCAGTTATCTAGGGGATCATGGAGCTTAGTTCCCAGGGTCAAAAGACCAAGCCACAGAGGAAGGGAGAGTAACAGATCTGTCTCTCTGCCATGGGAATGGCCCTAAGGCTGTCAATCTTTGCTCAGCCTGGAGTCCTCCCCTCTCCCCTACTGATCTTGTTTGGATACACACATCACACACACACACACACACACACACACACACAGGTCCTGTTTAGATACATGCACACCCCTCATGCCTTCCTGCCCATTTCTCCTCACTATCTTCCAGGAAACAAGAAGCAGCCATCTCAGAGCTGACTTTGCAGAAGGACCATAGCATGCTATTAAACTGTTTGTAAGGCATTCTGCTCTTAGTGTGTTGGTCAATCTACTCAAGTGTGGGTCTTTGGGTTGTATCCAGTGCCTAAACTAAGCTATGAATTCAGGTGGCTCACAGATCCCAGACGTGGAGCTGCTGTCACAGAAGTTGGGCAGAGCTCTGTGGCCACATTCGCAGGGGACAGCACATACCCACACAAATGGTCAGAGCCTGCCCCCAGCTTGTCCTTGTGCGCAAGCAGGGTCAGTGCACTGCCTTCTCATTCAGGAGGCTTCTCAAGGCTAAATCCCCTTGCTCTGAAAAGGCTGGGGTTTTACTCTTTACCAAGTTGATGTCAAAGGAGACTGAGGCCTGTGTCATTTATTCTCTGGAGACACCTTACAGCAGAGGCCATATTTCCACAGCTGTTTAGAGTTAATGCTCTAACACTCAAACGTCATAAGATAGCCCAATTTTAACTCAAAGTATCAAGCAGTAACCACATCAAATCTGGTGTGGCCCATGGTCAGCTTGTCTCTGTGACAGAGCCTGGATGCTTATCTGCTACCTAGGGCCAGAAGAAAACAAAGCTCATACCAAGGTAGGAGTGTGGTCACCTTTAGCTGTGCTGGGCAATCATTTCCATCACCTCTCCAAACCTCAATAATTCAATTTAAGCAGAGAGGCTCTGCAGTCCTTTTGTCAAAACAATACAACTGAATCTAAAGAGCCTTACTTAGTTGGTATCACAGTTCATGCACAGAAAAGGAAGAAAGGAAGTAGATCATAGTTACATATGAACAACCCAGAGGTTAAAGAGTTAGAAGAGGAAACTCTCTTAGCTGATGATGTTTTGGATAGCAGAGCAAAAGCACTGTTTACGGATGCAAAGGCCAAACTTTCCTTCTGTGCGGGGCTTGGGTCAGCAATTTGGAGGTGACATCCAGCAGTCCTATAATTCATCCAGATTCCAGGAAGGTGAAAGTTTGAGATGTGAAGCACTCAGTTAGGCAGACATGCTGCACCTGCCCATTGTACTCACCTCCACCATACATCTGGCACAGGTAGGGGAAGCGCCAGATATTTCCCAGGCCCACAGCATAGGAGATACAGACAAGTAGGAACTGCAGGGGGTTGTCCCACTGTGGCCGCACCTTCTCCACAACTCCAGGGTGGGCACACTCTGTTGACCTCAGTCTTCCTGGGTGCTGACCAGGACTTCCAGAGCCTCCCCAGGGCTGTGGCTCCTCATTCTCTGGCAGGGAGACCACACGTGCTGAAGGTGATTCCATCTTCTGAGACATTGCTCAGTGTAGAATGAGTAACACCTGTGCCCTCTTCCGCGTCCCACCCCTAAACCCCTATGTTTTCTACTGTTTCTTTCCAGGACTCTGGTGTTGGTTCCCTTCTTGACCAGTGCTTCCCTCTCTGCCTCAACCTCACAGGTGGCCAGCTTAGATCCTCCCACTAACCTTTGGCCACATTCCTTTCTATGTCCCTTGTCTCTCAAACTCCAGGATTTCTGGGCTCCTCAGGTTGCTGTTAAGGGTGTCTGCAAAAAAATTCACAAAGATGGTTGTATCCGTTGGAGGCTGATGGTGAACTGGAAAATGTTTAGCTACAAACTGCAGAAAAACTCTGATCTATGTACTTGTCAATTTTTCTAGTATAAATACTCCCAGGATGGTGCATCCTGAGCTACCAATAAAATCCATTAAGTGCAACAGGACACCATTATCTTGGGTTCTCACCTTACACACACAACAACAGAGATATCCTCAGTAGCATAACTGACAGTTAAAGGGTAGCAAGTGATCAGACAGTGAGCTGAGCATTGTGTCTGAATTTTTAATTTACATATCACTCAGGCCTCAGTAATAACTATTTCACAATCAAAGGGAATGAAGCTCAGTTCTCTGAGGTGTCCAGATTCCCAACACAGATGATTCAGTCCAGCTTAACCTCACCTCAGTGTTCCCAGGAAGCTGTCCTGGCTAATGGATGACTGCATATGGATGGGAACTTCACTGTACCTACCAGAAACAGGATACAAAAGACCATCAAACTGTGTCACTTGAATTCTGGATGGAGAGAAAGTGGGTACAGCTGTGGGCAGAGTTCTATAGTCTTAATCTACTAAGAAGGTTATGCAATTTTCAATCATTTGCTCATCCTGGTGAGTGCACTGTTAATTATCAGAGTTTCTAGTTTTCCCACATGAGAAAGTCCAAACTCCTTGGTTCTGCTTGCAAAGTCTTGAGGATTTTTTTTTTATTTTGATGTTGTTGATGTTGCAGTCTTCTTCTTCTTCTTCTTCTAGTTATTTTTTATTTTGTGTTTTGCCTTCATACTTGTGTATAGCTATGCCTCTATCTATCATTCATATATACAGGAATATATACACATATGTGTATGCACATATATCTGGAACTGGTATTATGGATTGTTGTGAACCACAATTTGGGTGCTGGAAACTGAACCCAGGTTCTCTGCAAGAACAGCCAGAGCTTTTAACTACTGAGCCATTGCTTCAGCTCCCATTTTGAGATGGAGGTTTGCTAAGTTACTTGCTTAGGGTAGGTCTTCAGTCTTCCTGCTTCAGCCTCTCAAATAGGTGGGGTTACAGGTATATATTACCACACCTGGTTCATGTTGACTTCTAGTTACAATTATATTATTTGAGATTTGTTTTGTGCCTTAAGATATGGTCTATTCAGAGAAAGTTCAATGTGCTGATGAGAATGTATATTCTATAGCTATTGTATGGATAATCTATGTTTTTAAAATGATAAATGACCCCTTATCATTATACAATGATCTTCCTGTTTCTTTTTATGGGGTTTTGTTGTTTTTGTTTTGTTTTTTGAAACAGGTATAGCCTCAGTCTCCCAAATAGTGGGAATTCAGGCACACATTACCACCGCATGTGGCTCTTTTTAAATTTTATTTTATATTTTATTAAATTTTCTAAATTACTCTGTTCTCTATCTCCAATATAGGCATTGTACTATTGTGCCTAGAACCAGCAAAGGATTTGTCTGAAATATGACTTAGTACCATCTCAAGAGAATTATTGAGAAACATCTTGCTCTACACAAGATCCACAGAAATCAAAGTAAAGCTATTTCATTTGACTGTGTTGTAGACAGCTGCCTGACTGTCCTGGGTCAGCTTAGGATCTTTTGACTTTACAATGATATAAAAGTAAAATGATTCTGTAGAAACTATAGTTTGAGTTTCAGTACTTTTCAAGGAAGCAGTCTGAAGCAAGATACTCTCTGGAGATTTGGAGAATCCTGGTGGCCGCATGGCCTCTGATGATCATTTGACGGTGGGTGAGCTGCTGCCCTGACTGATGTTCAGGAAGGTAGGTGTAACAGATGCATTTTCAACTCAGAATGCTCTTCAGTTTATAGTGGGTGCAGCAGTGTGGGTGGAGGAGTATGGGAGCACAGCCCAAGAATCGAGTCCGGTGAGAATCCTGAGTGCTTGTGAGAAAACTCTAAGAAACAAGAATCTCTTAACCTCAGTTTCTTCAAAACATGGAATTGTATTTGGAATGTGCTTTCATGACCCTCCCAGGTGTAGCCAATAGGAGTGATTTTACTTCAGATTATTCATTACAACTGGCTATTGTTTTTTGTTTATATGCCTCTGTGGAAAAACATGTTTTTGCCACATGTAGCTTGTCTTTGTGATTGTAAACAGCTTGAAGTCATGAGAACTTTACTCATGTGACCTTTTTTTTAACCCTCAGAGTATAAGTTGTCTGATACTCTGAATAAAGTTAGCTGTTGTGTCAGACTTTAGTCTGTCTCATGTTTAGGCTCCATGCTCCCAGGTTCCACTGCCTGTAGAGGGGTGAACAGAGGAACATCTGCATTTCATGATATCATGACCTTACCTGTCTGTTTCCATAAGTAAAACTGTTCCTCAGAAGTGACTTCCCTTCATAACTGGAAATGCTCAGTGGTGTATTTAAATATTTACAAGTACTGGATGTAAGTATTTCTAAACACACCATGTTCTTTTATCTCTTTTTAAATAGGCTCTGCCCTGGCTCTCAGATTTGACTGCATATTAGATTCACCTGAGAAATTTGAAAACTACGCAAGGCCTGATCCTACTCTCGGGATTCTGATGGATGCTGGGACTTTTCACTGATCCCACTCTCAGGATTTCTGATGGATGCTGGGACTTTTCAATGCTCCCAGGTGTTTAGAATGGCAGACATGTTGGGCATGCTGAAATAGTAATAGAATAATAGCATTTGACAGCCTTCCTCTTTTGACCTCTGAGGGTATGTGATATCGAGACCTTGGCTGTGACTGACCCCAGGAAGGCACAACAGTGACTATGCCTGAGAGGAGGTAACAGATACCTGAGAATTCAGGAATAGACTCTGCTGTGCTTGACAAGAGGTGGGCCCACTCTTCAAGCCTAAAAATAGCCTGATGAGAAATCAGGAGTAAACATTTAGGTAAATAAATGCCTCGTCTCATGTTTTACAGACAGTGATCATTCTGAAACCAGGTATCAAGAAAAGATGGAGGTGTTGGTGGGATTGTAGTTTAGATAACAAAAACCCTTCTATTTTTTAAGTAAGTTACAGGTCTCTATTAAAAGACTCGCTTTGGGAAACACATCATCATTACCCACCTTTTTAGACTTTTAATTTACGTGATGTGTTTTTGTGTATGTCTGTACAGGTGCGTGTAGGTAACAACAAGGACAGTAGAGGATGTTGAATCCCCTGGAACTGGAGTTGTTGGAGATTGTAGATTTCCCAAAATGGATGCTAGGAACCAAACATTGGTCCTCTGCAAATGTAGCAGAGATTTAGCCAGGAAAAATTCTCTTCAGCCCTGCAAAATGCCTTTCTAGTGCCTACATTTGCTATTGGTAAAAGAGAGAAATAAAAGACGTCTCTGGTTAATGTTCCAAGTGATGTCTACGAATTTTCAACGGTGTGTGCAAAGATAGATCCAAAGAAATCCTTCAATTCCATGATCTCAGCAGAGCAAGGATTGTTAGTACAGGAAGAACTCTCAGTCTAGATAAACCTTGATCCACTTTATTATGATAAAAAAGAATAAAGACATTCACATGGTGCATGAATAACAGCCATAAATACGCAGTATTTTAAGTTACACACTGCTCTGTGTGATTTATATACATATTAGAAAAGATTATTGTGCAGAAGTGAATGAAGGTGGTTGCAAGTGATGTTTATAGCAAAGTTAGAGTTACTTATATCCTTATGGATGCATCTGACACTGAAACCCTAGGGATGGGTGTTCTGTTCAGATCCCTTGTACAATCTAGAGTTGTGAAGAGGTTGGTTCTGGCGCACTGTGAGAAACCTTAGATTCAGAGAAAAAGGACTTCCATTGGAACCCCAGAAAAAGTCTCTTAGTGGCCATTATATCCTGGTAGCATTTAGAGAGTAGTTAGGGAACAGAGAAATTACATATTCATGGTGACTTTAAAGAAAAGAATTATATTAAATCTAATATGTCACCTTACATACTTCAAAACTTCTGACTCTGGTTGAAAAGCAATTACCCTCTAGCATTTTGTTTTCTTTTAAGCAAAAAAGAAAATGTAATTGTTTGTTGGGCTCCTTAGAGTTACAGTCAAGTTTTAATGACAGTTTACCTTAAATTCTAGAACTTTCTAGAATCAAGAAAACAACGATCTTCAATACTGGCCTTAACCTTTGATGACAAAGAAGCTACAAGGTCTACCCTTCAGATGGCAGAGGATGGAGGGCCCCTCCTAAGGGATGCAGCCCCTCCCCAAGGCAGTCGTCTTCTGCCAAGCTCCCTAATCTTCTTTACAGACTCAGGAGACCCCAGACCAGCACTCCAGCCAAGAAGTTCCCACCAGCAGGCAGTGACTGTGAAACAGAGTGGCTGACTTCCGGTCCCTGGGAGGTCCATTCTTAGGCCACTGGGGCAGAGCCTCCCCTCTTGAGGCAATTCCTGATGAAAGTCCCCAGGGCCACCAGGGGGATGCACATAGTAGATGAAGCCACCAGCAAACCGATGACAGCTAGTGCATGTGGGGGGTAATCCTTGGTCACCAACTGCCCCTGGGAGAAGAGACTGAGCATCAGAGGAAGGTTCCTCCTATCAAATATGAAAGAAATACTCACCCAAGCCTTCTTCTATGGAGGGAAAGATGCTCTACAGTGAGAAGAGGCCTGTGATGCTCCATGGCTCAAGAATTCACAGCAAGCCTTCAGAAAAACTATGGCCCCCCCTCTTTAATTTTTTTTTTATATGAGTACACTGTAGTTGTCTTCAGACACACCAGACAGATCCTATTTCCGATGGTTGTGAGCCACCATGTGGTTGCTGGGAATTGAACTCAGGACCTCTGGAAGAGTAGTCAGTGCTCTTAACCGCTGAGCCATCTCCCCAGCCCCACTCTCTCTATATGCCATAAAGATAGATAATTCTGACCTTTGCAAGCATATGTGAGTTGTGTGTGAAGCTCCCCATAAGAATGCCATAAAAACAGCCTATCTGATACCTTACTCTGAGGCCCTAAATATAAGGTAACCTTTAGTACAGATTAGAACTTTCTGGGGTGGTTGAAATACTCTGTATGAATCTTCCTATGTGATACTCCAGAGGAACCAGCACTTCTAGGGAGAAGTTCAGTAGGATGCTGTGGAGGTGACTTTTACGGTCTTCATACATCATGGTTAAAAACTCAGAGCCCAATTCTGCTGCTGTAGATTGAGCATCTGTAACATGTTGATGAAGCTCCCCACAGCACAGCAATGGTTCCTTGTGTCAGAAACTGAAGGGCTGTGTTCTGAAGTGACACTGTTGCCTCTGCTCTGTTCCTCAGCCCTGCAGGGACATCACATACCTGAGTAGCATCCCAGGCTTGGTACTGCAGCGTTCCTGTGAGGATGTAGTCACTCAGGTAGAAGATAAAGAGGCCAACGATGAGCAGTGGACTCACAAATGCCCACATGATCTTCCAGTACCAGTTGAGGGTGCGGCCAGTCATGGCCTGAAGGTCACTTTCAAATCTGTTTGAATCACAGGGAGAGAGCCCTCTGCACTTAGGAAGATGCTATTCTGGTTCCCAGTGATCTTTGAGTGTGACCCTGAACCTGTCTGGTCCCTTCCTTTCCTGGGGGAGGTGTTGAGATAATGGGAAAAGGGCTGAGGCTTTGTGAGGGGATAATGACCAAAAAGGAAGGGGTCATGGGGCATTTCCCCAGTGTTAGCCTTCAGAGGATGGCTCCTGGTGTGGACCTGAGGGTAGAGAAGATGGGGCCAGAGTGCATGGTGGAGGGGGATGCCAGTCCATAGTGACATTGCCACTCTGCCCACCCACCCACTCTGTCCATTAGTTATGGGTCCAAGTATTCTCTAGTGCTCCTAGAGATGGTCTCAGAACAGGCACTTTGTGCTTGGAAGGGCCTGTCCTTGGCACAGAAGAACAAGGAGAGTGGGGCAAGATCAAAGCTTCTAGGCTGCAGTTCAAAGACAACCCTCTGCATTCTCATCTTGGCCATATTCTGGCTTTCTCCTTTTTCTTACTTGACCTCTTGCCTACACTAGCAACAGCACTGAAGTATTCATTTACTATAGATTTGATGAGTCAGTCCCATAGGTTGGAATACTCACCTATGTAAGTTTAAAAGCCTTTCAACACTTAGGGACCTATGCAACCTCTATTTCTCAGGAGAGAGGTCAGGGAATTTGATGAGGACTCTGAGAGCCTGGGTGGCTTGGGGCCAGATAAGTTACCATTGACATCAGCTGCAGCCACAGCCACCTGCCTCCTTGTACTTCTCTGTTCTACCGTGTCCATGTATGGTTGTGCAGAACTCTGCCTGCTCTGTTCTGCTGACTGAATTGGACTCTAGGTTCCCACCATGAATATGCAATGAGAACACCAGGACAAAGGTCAGAGAGTGCTGTACACCTCTTGTTACTCCCCTATTCTGTTCTGAATTGAGAAAGGTAGGGAGCTGGCTGCAGCAGGATGAGGACTCTGTTCCTGGAGACCACTAGATGGCAATGTCTCCTGCATGGGCAGAAGGCTCCTCCTGGCCATTATCTGTATCTCGGGCAAAGCTCCTGTTTCTACCTCCTTCCCATCACTTCCCACCACTTCCTGGGATATAACTGTGTCCCCTCTTCAGTCATGTCACCCCCAGTGAACTGAAGTTCAGACCTCTTTAACTTCCTTCTACTCTGAAATACTGCACCATGACTAGTGCCTGTCTCCCTGATAATTTCTGGGTGATCATTTATATGTCTTCATATTGGGAAATCTCATCACCCAGTCTCTTAAGGACTTCAACTTGTTGTAAGCTGATGGAGAACATAAGAAGAAAGGAGTCCCAAGTTGGTTTGGGAATGTGACAAATTATAATCCCTCTTCAGCTTCCCAAGCTTTTTTTTTTTGGTTTTTCGAGACAGGGTTTCTCTGTATAGCCCTGGCTGTCCTGGAACTCACTTTGTAGACCAGGCTGGCCTCGAACTCAGAAATCTGCCTGCCTCTGCCTCCCGAGTGCTGGGATTAAAGGTGTGCACCACCACGCCTGGCTCCAAGCATTTTTAAGACTCTGAGTCCTAGGGAAAAGCCACCTATCTGATTTTACCTAACTTATCTACTGAAACAGATGGTCACTGAAGATGCTTCAGCATGTCATGGGACCCTGGCTCTTCAGTGGATTTCGGGGTACACTTCTCAATGGACAGCCAGCTCTTTAGTGTGTCATTGCTGGTTTTATACAAGCCCAAAACAATTTAGAGCATAATAAAAATCTAAGGAAGAGGGAAGGGTGACACAGCATAGGTCTTTGACCCAGATCACATCCGATCACTACACAGTAGTATGCCCTGAACCCCCTTTATGGACTTGCACTCAGCAGTGCCGGTGACTTGGTTCTAAAGGGTTCCTCATTGTTGCTGCTTGATGGAAAAAGTGGAAAATGAAATTCTACACTAGTAGGTCTCAGCATCTAGTCTCCAGAACTCCAAGGAGCATCTGCATTCTTGGACCTCAACACAGATCTCCTCAACTAGAACCTCTTGCTGGCAGTGTTTTCACAAGACCTCCCCAGGTAATGGGATGATGCCCAGGCATCTACATTCCATCACCTGGAAGGCCAAAACCATCCCAGTGCTGGCTGGGTAGAAATGTGACCACATCCATGCTTGCTCACATGCTTCCTCTCTCTCTCTTTCATTTTTTCTTTCATCTTTTCTTTTTTTTCTCCTCTCCTCTCCTCTCCTCTCCTCTCCTCTCCTCTCCTCTCCTCTCCTTTTCTTTCACAAGATTTTGCTGTGTGGCCTAGTCATCCTGAAACTCACACTATAGACCAGGCTGACCTTGAGCTCAGAGATCCACCTGTGCTGAGATTAAAGGTGTGCACCACCACCACTGCCAGTTGAGGCTGAGTTTTCTAAGTGGACTCAGGTCAGGGTTCTTGAAAAATTCTGATGATGGGAGAAGATCAAAGAATCAAATGCTGGAGGCAGAGTCCCTTCCCCGCCCAGAAAGCCATGAGTCCAGCAGGGTCAACAGAGAAACATATCATGGTACAAAATTAAAAACAGGCAGTGAAAAAAAGCTGTTAGTTGCTGGCAAACTGGAAAAGCAAGAGATGTCTGAGATCTGAGGGCAAAGACCAAACTGACAGGTCTTGTATCTAAAACAGGTATGCCCGAAGAGGAAGACTGGTTTTCTTATGAGTGTGGCCCTGCAGCTTAGCTACCCTATGTAGAGGGCAGGGTCTGGGTCTCCTTACCTCTTCAGCCCATACACATAGCACACAGCTATGGTCTCCACCAGCACAATGAGCAGCAGAGACAGCGTGGCTGCATAATCATTGAATATGTCAAACCAGTAGTTCCCAGCCTCCATGGTGAACACCATGCCAACAGCACAGTTGATGAAACATACCAGACCTGGAAGACAAGAGCACTGCTCATCTCTCTGAGTCTCCCTACTCTCATCTCACATTATATGCCAGCAGGAGCCACAGGTCCCTAGGTGTATTTTAAAGGGTAGGTTCACCGACATGAGCTCTAGGAGCTGCTCTGCAGGGAATGGGGAATGTCAGCTCATGAAAAAAGGAATTGGGGACAGTATATACAACTGGGCTGCAGAGACCCAGTCCCAGGAAGGATGCCAAGTGCTAGGAGGGTCTGAGTAAAGAGAGTATAGCTTTCAGTGAGTGGTCAGAACATGAGTGGATGGAGACTTGTTTTACCCATCTTGGATATGGAGTTACAGAACCATCAGAGGTGTCTCATGGGAAAGGCTTTACTAACAACATCACAGTCCAAATGCATGAAGAAGTGGTATGTGCTCTCACAATGAATGATGTTATCAGACAGGATCAGGGACTGACAGTTGCACAGTGCAGCTCACTGACAGGTTTTGAGTGTTGACAGCAGGACTACAATATCTTTGTAAATGACCTTTCAAGAGCAGAGGCAAACACAAGTGTGGAGAGCCTTGTTGCCGCTCCTTAAAGATGGCGCCGATTGCCTCAGCCTTACTGGTGTAAACAACTCCTAATATGGCATAAGGCTGTGTCAGCAGTGGCCTGATCTTACGCCCAACTTCACCTAGCTTATGAGCAAGAGCCATGTGGCATTCTGCGATTGGCCAGGACAGGGTTTATCTGGCTGCTCCCGGTGGGGATCGGGGCCATTCACCATTAAGCTGTAACTGCATGCAACAAGTATCCTGAGTAAACCGTCTTGAGAAGGAACCTGCTTGTCCTGTGTCTTATTCCTGCTGGTCACACAAGTAGCATTAGAAGTCAGAATAGGGTGATCTGATTGGGGGCTTGTTGTGTGGAGAGTATGTGGAAGGAGCTCCTGGCCTGGGAACAGGACATACACTTACCTTAGGAAATGGACAGTTGATGACTGTTATCCTTCAATTAAAACAAAAACAGATGGAGGCTCTCAAAGCCTGGAGACCTGAGTTAGCCTTTGCCCAAGGGTGGGCTGACCAACCACCTCACTTCCCTGGGATGTGGTGTTTTTCTTGTCCATCTCCAGGGCTGAGTAGGACATAGTACAGGAACAGAGTTAGACTCCTAGAGCCTGCTTCTGGAGTTTGCTTAGAAGCACAAGGCTCTTGAAGAAACCATTCCACCGATTGCCTTACATTTCCCTGCCCACCCATACCCTCCCTTCTCAGCAGGATGTCCTGACCTGAAATGGCCTCCTTGGGCAGGTAGCTGGAGATGACCTTGCTGTCAGTCAGAGGGGTGAGGATGGCCGCTGTGTTTCCAAGCATGCTCCCAATACCCAGCATCAGCAACATGAAGAAGTAGAGCACTGACCAGAGCTGGGACACTTCCATGTTTTTAATGGCCTCAGTGTAGACGATGAAGGCCAGGCCTGTGCCCTGGACAGCCTGAGAGTAATTGAAAGACATTGGTTACACACCTGAGCCAAGGGGGAGGAGAGGTAGAATAATTCGAATGTGTTTGAACAGTATGTCTCCTATTGTTGTACTTTTACAGATGTATATAATTTTTTGTCTTTTTTTTTCTAGAAAGGATTTCTCTGCATAACTGTCCTGGTTATTCTGGAACTAGCTTTGCACACTAGGCTGGCTTCAAACTCACAGTAATCCTCTTGCCTCTGCTCCTGAGCACTGGGATAAAAGATGTGCAACACTCTATCCACCTAGAGATGTGCATAACATTTTGGAGTTGTACTATCACTGGAGAAAGTAGGCCAGTGGGTAAGTTTTACATTTTTATTTATATGATATATATTATATAAATATTATTTATACTATTATTGAGGTTTTATAGCCTTCTATAGTTAAGAATATTGCCTTCACATTACTATTGTCATGAATTCTGAAACCTTCTCTACCATGATAGATTGTACCCTCTCACTCTGAGAAACCCTCACCCTCATTAGTTTCTTCTTGTCAGATATTTGGCTACAGCAACAAAAATTCTGTATTGACTAATACAAAAATATAGGTAAGCCCAATGGCATAAGCACAGTGGGACTAGTCAGCCTTAGGAACAGTTAAGGATATGATAACACTTGTAGAAAATTTAAAATGAAAATTAAAATATTACAAAGCAATGATTTCACTATTATCACCAGAAGCCATCAATTCTAAACAATGCCAATGTTAAAATACTCCCTGCTGGGATGGTCTGATCTTACTTCCATGCCAATGGCTACTACAGAAGCACTATGTGATAAACACCAATTAGAATAAATAATTAACTTTAAAAAGATATTGTCTTCAATAATAAACATAATTATTGATTTCAAAGGATCACTATAAAGTTAATACCAGATTAGATAAGACTAAAGAGACAATTGGTGACCGGGGAGGATTTATCTTAGGGTAAATTCTCTTCAGCTTAATATAGTTTGACCTAATGATGCACTAAACTTGGACTAATGATGTCTTTTTACATAGTGAACTATAACCTAAGTTGATGTGTAACAGACTTCAAATCTTTATAACAAGCTGCTGAATCTCACACAATAACAACAGCCTAGCCTCAGCAAACCATAGTAATCCAACTGCTTAAAACAAGGATCAAATAAGGCAAATAAAATGTTTTATCCAACTGAGCCATCTCTACACTTCACTTACATTTCCTTTTTTATGTGCATTGGTGTTTTGCAGACAGATGTGAATTGCTGTATAGGTGGTAGGAACTGAACCTGGGTCCTTTAGAAGAGCAGCCAATGCTCTTAACTACTGAGCTATCTCTCCAGCCCACTCACATTTTCTGCATATCATTTTCTTTTCTTTTATTTTGCTATATGTATAGCCTGTACATGAACGGGTAAAATATCCCAAACTTCTTTTTGCCTAATATCTTTGTTAATTACAGAGTCAAGTCAATTAAGATCTGTAAAGATGACTTGCTATTAGATTCTGTCTTTCTTACTTTTCAATTATTGTGTTAAAATGCCATGACCGAAGCAATATAAAAGAAAGTGTTTAATTTGGGGCTCACGTTTGTAGAGGATTAGAGTCCATGACCATCATGGAGGGAGTATGGCAGCAAGCAGGCAACCATAGCATTGGAGCAGTAGCTGAGAGCTTACATCCCTTTATACAACAAGTAGGAGGTAGAGGGTGCTACCTCAAAGCTCCACCCCCCACACACATATATACCTCCTCCAATGAGCTACACTTCTTAATCCTTCCCAAATAGTTCCACAAACTGGGGACCAAGAGTTCAAAGATATGAGCTTATGGGGGCCATTTTCACTCAAATCACCAACCATATCCTACCCCTTGATTGTCATGAGCTTGTGGCCATATCACAGTGTGAAATGTCTTTAGTCCAACTCTAAAATTCCTCATAGTCTTTCATGGTCTGAACACTATTTTAAAGTCCAAAAATCTCTTCTAAGACTCAAGGTGTAACTTCTTAATTGTTGTAACTCCTTATAAAAGTAAATTACATACTTTCAATATACATTGACACAGAATATACATTACCATTCCAAAAGGGAGGAATGGGGACAGAGTGAAAAAATACTGGACCAAAGCAAGACAAAAACCCAGCAGGGCAAACTCCAAATCCTGTAGCTCTATATCAGCTGTGAAAGGGCTCAGATGGCGCCTCCCTTCCAGTTTTGCTGACTCATCATGTGTCTTTCTCTCTTGGTTTGCTCCCACTCTCTACTGCAGCTCTCCTTGGCAGGTATCTCACAGGATTCTGGCATCTCCAACATCTTGGGATCTCCAACACAATCCAGGCTTGGCTCTCACAACTTCACGTATGGCTTCTCTGGGCTTCCATGCAGGAACTCCCCTGCCACACACCTGGCCTCAGAGGCTTTTCTTAACTGCAGAGGAAGATTCCACAATTCCTTTACTCCTGTATCCCTCAGGACTCTAAAGCCAGAACTATCTGGCCAATGCTGCCAAGTTCAGCCACTTCAATTGGAACTTGTTCCCTTCTTGAATTACATCTGCATAACATTTTTCCCTGTTGCAGCTTTTTGCAGAAAATTCCTTAGGCATTTCCTTTTTACAAATAGGATTAGCTGTTGGTGAGGTCTTGCTCTGAGGACAACCCTCCCTTTATTATTCCATTTTATCTCAGATCTCAGCCCTCTTTTTATCTCTTTCAATACAAACATTAAATTTTGTGGTGCTTTTTCTCCTCCTCAAAGTGTACATTTTGTATTTCTTTTTACCCTACTTGTTATCTTTCATTGTAGTCCTACATAGGAATGATTACTAATAGTCATGCAACAGAGTTAATAATAGGCTGTCTTAAAATCTCCTTTGCCAATAAAATTAGTCCAAAAAGTCTCAATTTAGTTCCAGGAAGATTTTTTAGAATAAAGGCTGAAAGCATCAATATTCTTTGCCAAAATATCAAAACAGGTTTCTAACACTTGGTAATACTTTTCTCTGAAACTTCTTGAACTGAGCATCCATAATCCATGTGGATCTCAGCACTATTGTTCTCTATTCCTATAAGAATGGTCCATTTAACCTTGCTCACAGTACTCAACAGCTTCCCTAATTCAATGCCCTGCCTTCCATATTCATCCAAAACCAGCATGATAAGGTCTGACACAGCAACATCCTATTTCTTAGTACCAACTTTTGTTTTACTTACTTTTCTGTTGTCATGACAAAATGCCATGACCAAGGCAACTTATAAAAAAAGAAAGTGTTTAATTTTGGTCTCATGGATGCAGAGGATTAGAGTCCCTGACCATTATGGGAGTGGGGCATGGCAGCAGATAGCAGCAGGCAGCAGGCATGGTTCTAGAGCAGCAGCTCAGACCTTACATCCATATCCCAAGTAGGGAGCAGTGAAAGCTAATTGGGAATGGCCCTGGCTTTTGAAATCTCAAAGCCCACCCTCAATGACACATCTCTTCCAACAAGGCCACACCTTTTAATCCTTCCCATATAGTTCCACCAACTGGGGACCAAATATTTAAGCATATGAACTTATGGGTGACATTCTTATTAAACCACCATAGATTCCCTTTTAACAATCTAGAAGGAAGCAAAAAGAAAACCAGTCAACCAATGAGTCATACAAATAAAACAATGATACAGAGATTAGACCATGCAGAGACAAAGTTATGAGACCTGTGGAATAGGAGAGAAAATATTAACATAGATCTAACAGAAGATCTTCAAGGAGAAAAAAAAAACCAGAAACAGGGGCAACAGTTAAGAAATAATATATATAAACTTGGCAAAATTGAGAAGAAACCTATAGGTTCAATATTATTTAGGCTCAGACTTAGATTAGATAATAAAACACATCTATACTAAATTCACCAAAGATGCCAAAGACAAGGGACATATTTAGTGAAGTCAGAGAAGGAATCATTCACTTACAAAATAGGGCAGATAAGACAGTTCAGCCAATAAAGGTACTTGTAGTGCTGGCCTGTTGACTCATGTTCAGTGTCTGGAACCCATATAAAAGTAGCAGGAGAGAACTGAATTCACAAAGGGATCCTTTTACCTCCCCACAAATGCTGTGGAGCGCACACTTGCACATGCATACACACAGTAATCACACACATGCATATGTGCACACACAAGCACACCTGTAATCACACACATACATAACCACACACATATACATAAGTAATTGATTTAAAAATAATAATAAAAGAAAAATTTAGCATTTTCTTAGAGTGTTCATTGCTGTGAAAAGACACCGTGACCAAGGCAACTCTTATTTTAAAAAAACAAAAACATTTAATTGGGGCTGGCTTACAGTTTCAAAGGTTCAGTCAATTATCATCTTGGCAGGAAGCATGGGAGCATGCAAGCAGGCATGACACTGGAGAAGCTGAGAGTTCTACATCTTGGTCCAAAGACAAATAGGAGAAGACTACAATCGTGGGAGCTAGGAGGAAGGTCCCTCAAAGCCCACTCATACAGTGACACAATTCCTCCAACAAGGCCATACTTCCTAATAGTGCCACTTCCTGGACCTAGCCTATATAAACCACCACAAGCATCAGTAATTGAAACCAGAATTACAAGGCAAATATTGTCAATGTGCTGAAAGTAAGTAACTGTTAACCTGAAAAACTCTACTCTGGGGAATCATTCTTTAAGAAATGGGGCTATATCCGGAGAGGTAACTTGTTGGTTAAAAGCATTGGCTGCTCTTCCAAAGGACCTAGGTTCAATTTCCTGTACCCATATGGTGGCTTACAAATGTCTGTAATTCCAGTCCCAGGGATCTGACACCCTCTTCTGACCTCCACAGGCACTGGTCATGCACATGGTGCATGTACATACATTTAGACAAAATAAATACAAAAACTAATGCCATGATAGTAATAGGTTATTATTAGGTATTATTATTAATATTAATATGTCCTTGCCGGGCAGTGGTGGTGCACATCTTTAATACCAGCACTCAGGAGGCAGAGGGAGATGGATCTTTAAGTTAGAGGCCAGCCTGGCCTACAGAGTGAATTCCAGGACAGCCAGGGCTACACAGAGAAACCTCTGTGTTTGTCAAACAAACAAACAAACAACAAACAGAAAGAAAGACAGAAAAAGAAATAGGGCCAAATACATGTGTTGATATGGAAGCAAAATCTAACAAAGTTTGCCATTCTTAAAACCTGCCGAATGGGTCAGTATTTTTTAGAAGATTTCTCTCTCTCTCTCTCTCTCTCTCTCTCTCTCTCTCTGTGTGTGTGTGTGTGTGTGTGTGTGTGTGTGTGTAAGATGTGTGTGCTGGTGCCCACAGGGCCAGAAGAAAGCATCAGATTCTCTGGAGCTGAAGTTTAGAAGATACCTTTGAACTACTCAACAACATGAGTGTGGGGAACTAAACTCAGGTCCACCAAACATTTCCATCTGTTATGCCATTTCTTTTGCCCCTCAGTCAGGTATTTTAAGGTTAACTCATCTCTTCTAAAGATAGCTGGTGTGCAAGGAAGAGTGTTGAACAAATAAATGGTGTGTGTGTCTGTCTTCATTCATCCCTGGGGCTAGGAACTGAACCTAGGGCCTTGTGCATTTGAAGTGTGCAGTGTTTGGAAGTTATGAGTTTAAAAGGTCTGAACAGTGTAACAGTCATACTTAAAACAGGACAGAGAAACCAGGTCTGGTACACATCTGTAATCCCAGCACTTAGGAGGCAAAGGCAGGAAGCACAGGAATTTAATATCATTCCTCTGTCTTTAAAGAAGCAAAAACAGAAAAGAAATGAGAAAGTGTTCTAAAAGTTCTTGCATTATTTGAAAGGAAAGATACTAACATTAAGTTGTGTCAAGTTAAGCATTAATGAGAAATTTCAGGAAGAAGACATAAAAGTACACATTTCACACAGTAAAGAATATTTTGGAAAGGAAACAAAATAAGAAAGAGAGAATGGAAGGAAGAGGAAAGTCAGTGTAAAAACTTAGTAATTATATCATTCTTGGACACAGAGCTTAGCTCAAATGTAAGTGACAACGCTCAGAATGGGCCTCACAGGTGTCCAAATGGGTTACAGAGCTTGAAGCCTGGGTTTGAGGATCTTGGTGTATGACCTGCGCAGGAGGGATGGTCAGGCTATAGGCTCTGTAGGCAAAGAGCTGGCCTGAACAACTATCTGGCTAGTTTTATGTCAACTTGACACAAGCTAGAGTCATCTGAAAGGAGGGAACCTCAATTGAGAAAATGCCTCCCTCCATAACATTCAGTTATGGGTAAAACCAGAGACACTGAAACTTATAGAGGAGAAAGTGGGGGAAAGCCCTGAAGATATGGGCACTGGGGAAAAATTCCTGAACAGAACAGCAATAGTTGGTACTGTAAGATAGAGAATCCACAAATGGGACCTCATAAAATTGCAAAGCTTCTGTAAGGCAAAAGACACTCTCAATAAGACCAAAAAGCCACCAACAGATTGGGAAAGGATCCTTACCAATCCTAAATCAGATAGGGGACTAATATCCAATATATACAAAGAACTCAAGAAGCTGAACTCCAGAAAATCAAATAACCCCATTAAAAATGGGGTACAGAGCTAAACAAAGGAATACCAAATGGCTGAGAAGCACCTGAAAAAATGTTTAACATCCTTAATCATCAGGGAAATGCAAATCAAAACAATCTTGAGATTCCACCTCACACTATTCAGAATGGCTAAGATAAAAAATTTAGGTGACAGCAGATGCTGGGGAGGATATGGTGAAAGAGGAACACTCCTCCATTGTTGGTGGGATTGCAAACTGGTGCAACCACTCTGGAAATCAGTCTGGCGGTTCCTCAGAAAATTAGAGATAGTACTACTGAAAGATCCAGCAACACCTGTTTCTTTTGCAGCCAACATAAACAATGAAGGAAATAAAGAGAAAGACACTATTCACAAAAGCAATGTATCAGAAGGTATGCCAAGATACTCATGAAGAAAATTAGCTGACAGGAATGTGTGAATAAGAGAGTGTGTTACTAAATCAAAACTCAATCCAGAACAAGATGGAGGACAGAGGCAGATGGCACTCTACTCTATCCCCATGAGCTCATCTGAAGAGAAGGCCACAGTCAACAACAGAGTTAAAAAAAAATTCTAGATGTATTGAATGTTAGATTTACAAAAGAACTGACATACTGAATCTCAGAGGACCAGTCTGAAGAGCAGAAGAGGTGAGAGGGCTTGCTCTGGGGCCACAAACCGAGGGACTGAACTGCAACAACAAACCTCAAACAAACAAACAAACAAACAAACTTTAGAGCAGATTTGTTTGCTTTAGCTGAGCCTTCTCTCAAGGCTCGGACAATGAATGGAACCATTCCTCAAAGACAGCCCTGTCAGGAGAATTTTCTGTCAGGAGAGAAAATTCATATTAAATCCTATTTAGAGATAAGAGCTCTAAATCCTAGAGCTCATATCTCCTCCACCAATGCGGCAAGCAGTGGTTTGGACAACTACAAAGAACACAAAGACTGAACTGAAGCTGACTCAGAGTCAGAGGCAAATAAACTCAGGCGGAATTGTGGGTACCGGCAAATAATCAGGGGGCATCCCCACGAGAAAGCACCCAGTAGCAAAGATAAGCTCCTCTTCCGGCTCCCCGGGGCTTAGGACACACTGTGGCAACCTCTTGGCTGAGAAACCTATCCAGTGCAGGAACCTTGGGGTGGGAGGAGGTGGTGTGCAATCTGGTCTAACCTGTTTTGAGTTACAAATGTCACCACCCGTTTCCCCCCCCCCCCGCCCCCCCCTCCTCAGTCAGCTACAAACTACACTTTAGGGCTTGGTAGAAACCACAGTCATCCCAGAAGAAAGGTAAGTTTGCTGATGACACAATTTTTTTATGTCTGTCAGTGTGTATCTCCAGTTCCCACCCTTTCCAGGCCTCTTACCGTGTCCAGCTCTGATTCCAAGCTGCAGTTTCTAATCTGTGGAAACACTTCACTGTACTTGTTTGGGTAAGTAGATGCCAGGTAGCTCTTCACCTCCTCCAGGTTGCTGGCTGTCAGAAAGCCATCTTCAAGGTCAAAAGAATTGGTCAGCAGCAGAATCACCCTGCAGAGCAGACCACCATCTTGACATTCATGACTAAGAGGCCACTGGCTTTAAAAACTGGGAGGAATGTGAGTGTAGGGCTGCCCTACAGGCAACCTCTTCCGTCTTCTGTACTGCTCAGTGAGGAGGGGACCTCCAGACTGGTGACACTTTGATGGGAAGAGCAACTCTGAATACCTGTGCAGAAGTATCAGATCTGAGCAGAGTTGAGGACAGAAACTACCTCCTTACAGGCTGTTTAACATCTGGATAAGAGGCATCTGATGGAATTGGGAGGGATGGTGAAAGTGTTCTGTGCTCCATAACCAGATTAGTACTCATTGGTAGTGATAGCACTTAAATGTGGCTTATACCATTGAGGAACTGCATAGAAATAAAGTTAGAATGACTTAAATATATTTACTTACTTTCATGCAGGGTCTAACTATGCAGCCTTTGCTTACCTGGAACTTGTTATGTTGATCAGGCTGGTTTCACACTCAAAGATACACCTTAAAGGCATGCATTGCTACACATGAATTAGAATTCTAAAACCTAATTTTATATCATTGTGCAAATTAAATTATTTTTATGTATACTGAGTTCCACTAATTTCAGTCTTCTGTAGAAGTAGCTACATGGTCAGTGACTACTGTACTGGACATCTTAACATCTGAAAGATGGTCCTCTGAGGGAAGCCACAGACAGTAAACTGGGTAGAGTTGGCTAGAGAGGTCTTGGTTACACTTGAGATGGGGAATGGGACCAAAGACACCGGCATTGTTTGCTGAATACCTTTTTCTGCTCAATGCAAGGACCACCTTAAACTGCCTATTCCCTGCAAGGCAGATAACTTTATGGCCCCCCAGTTTCTGGTGCTGGTAGAAGGCAGCCATTGGCAATTGAGAAAGGAGAACTGAACCTCACATTGTAGCCCCCAACAGTGGTTGGTGTCTTTTGTCTACCTACCCCTTAACTTCTGGGAACCTAGCCCTTCCCAGTTACCCTTTCAGCTCAGAGCTTTGGAGCCTTGCCTTCCCACTTGGGGCCCAAGGCTCTGAGGGACAGCTTAGACTCACTTGTTTAAGCAGTTTTCATAGTTGAAGGTGGCCTTGAAGCCATAGATGGAGAAGGTGACAATGCTGGCAAATATGGAGGTGGAGCTGTTGATGATGGACACAATAATGGCATGCTTCTGGCAGTTGTTGGAGGGTTCATTGTAGCTGGCAAAAGCGATCAGGCTGCCAAAACCCAAGCCCAGTGAGAAGAAGATCTGCGTGGCTGCATTGATCCAGGCCTTGGGGTTGGCTAGCTGTTCCATCTAGAAGGCCAGTAGGGATAGGGCTGAGGAATCCTGGATTCTATTCCCAAACTCTTCCTCACAGAAGAGGGAGGCTCAGAGATGGAAAAGAAATTATTTCTAACACACAGGCAGTCAGGATGGACTGAGGCTAGAGTTTAGTCTATCCCAGACAGTCTCCAGGGTATTCTCTGGCAGGTAAACTACTCAACAATCTTCTTATAATACCCACTATGACATCTTGCCCATGGAGAATGAGATTAAATACTGTATGGTCTAATAGTGCAAAACACATGGAATCTCTGATTCACCAGTCAGGCACTATACTTGTCCATGCACAGAAATTTAGGTGTTGTGACCTGGATGTGGAGTCTAGTCTGAGGTGACTCCAGCACTGACACTTAAGGCATTTGGAATAAGGGTGTGCATTTTGAAAGCTGCTACAGTCATCTGTTTCCTGCCATAACATTTGTTAAGCAAAGAATGTGCCTTACTTCAAATGCAATAGCATTCCAACTCAAGAATTCTGGCTAGGCTGATTAGAAAGAAAGAATTAAAGTGGGATCATGGCAACCTAGAGGGAAAGGGTCTAAGGAAATATGGGAACAGGTAAGGGAAATGACTGGAGTGATTCCCATGGTCCCTAGCTCAGTGGAGAGTATGGGCAGGGCTGTGGGTGAGACTTGGAACAGGGAGACCAGAATGAAGGCATAGGCACTAGTCATCAGGAGTAGTGAGGGCAGCAGGAGGAGATGGACAGAGGATTTAATTTCCAGAACACATAGCTGAGGAGGAAGTCTGGGCCCCCAGGATATCCATAGCTTTTGGCCCAGTCTTGGGCTCATACCAGCTCTGCTGGTTACATATCTTACCCCCTTTCTATTTCCTCCCAGGCATCCCAGAAAGTAACAGTCGTCTTCCCTTGAAGCTCCTACCTTAGGTGTGAACATGTACATCAGGCCATTGGTAGCTCCATGGAGTGTAAGACCACGAACCAAGTAGATAATAAGAACACAGTAAGGCATCGATGCGGTGAAGTAGACCACCTGTGGGCATCCAGAGACAGAGTAAAACTGCTGGAGCGGTAGGAACGGCAGGGCAGACAACCATGCCCACAAACACCTTATTTCTTTGGTGATTAAGCTGTACCTACAGCTGCTGAGAGCTACAGATGCCATGATCCTGATTAGGACAAGGGTCTGAGTGTGGTCAGGAGAAAGGAAGTGAGGTGACTACATCTGTTGCCACCATGAAATTTCTCCTTCAATGGACTAGAGGTAACAAACAGGTACCCAGGATTCTTCTTTCCACATTCCTTCCACCTCTCTGTCTCTAGAAACGGTTGAAGGAGCCTGCACAACATGCCTGAGTCTCTCTTTTCAGTATCTGAGCCAAATTTGGCTCTAAGATTTCTGGGGTCCTAAGAAAATCAGGAGAAACAGTCACTTACAAAATCTATGTTGTTCCTAAAAGGGAAATTAATTCAGTAGTTTGGTGCAAAGCCAGCTTTCCAGGATAGGACCTGAGAGAGACCTGGCCAGGCATGCCCATAGGTGGAAAGCAGAGACTGGACCAAAGTGCCCTCAAAAAACTGTAATAAAGAGTACTGATGGGATGTGGCAGCATGTCTCGCAAGATGGCTCCTTATTTGGTTAAGCCAATCTTCTCTCCTTACTGGCATGCATCATAATCTAAGAATGCATGCTTGGTTGCTTTGCCAGGGTCATCTCAGGCTTGGGGTCACCTGACTTTTGAAAGGCCTCAAAGAAAGAACTTTCAGGTACACGTCTGCCTGCCCTGAGTGGGAAATTTTGTTCTTTTAGGTTGAATCCACCAACACAGTTGGTGACCCATGTCTTGATGCACTTGAATTATGCTCAGTTTTCCATTTCCTCCTTGGCATGGCACCATATTTCAAGAATTTCTAATACTGTCAGAGAGATACCAGGGAGAATGTAGGGTATGTTTACCATGGCTTCTTACACATTTATGGGATTAATAAACATACTAAAGTACTTAATACATCAAACCAGACAGAGATGCAAATTGAAAAGTTCCTCTGGCCTTTTGTGAAACAAACTCAAGGGTGTGGTGGAGGGCTGGCCCAAGTCCACAACACTGGGACTCAGAGAACACTCAGAGAAAGCTCTGAAATTTTCCTCTCCCACCCAGTGGACCATGTTTCTTAGAAACTTTCTGGAGTCCTCACCAAAATGGCTCTCTTCTTTCCCTGGTGGGAAGGATGGTTGGACATGCAATCCAACCTAACCTATCAGGAGAAATAACTTCTGATCAATAACTAAAAATTCAGAGGAGAATAAAAGATATTTTAACAGAGAAGGAAAAGGCAGCAGCTTTAATAAGCCCAGTGCCCTCCCTATTCATGGAGCTGCCGGGGAGTTCTGTTAGGGAGAGGGTCATAGCATCAGCAGAGAAAATAGACGATGAAGATCCACATCATCATGTGCAAGGACTGCTGGATCTCACAATTATAAGAGGCCTGGACAGGAAAGTTATGCTTTAATCTTTGAGGATATAGACACCACCCTTAGATTTCTTGGATCATCCTTGGTCTAGGTTGGGACAGAGCTGTTGCTGCAAAGGCTGAGCTCAGCTGGGAAAGAGCACCTGGGCTCCTTGATTCTTAAGTTCAGCTGTGGGGCAAGTGCTTTAAGAAACTGGCCACCAGGGGACTTGGTAACCAGTGTACAATGCCATATGAGGCACAACACTGGGGTTGCGACACAATAACTGAGTGGCATAGGCTGTTCTGAGCTTGATGATTCATGAGAAACATGTCAGTGCTGGAGAAGGCAGCTAGGATGATCAGGAGAACTAAGGACTTGTAGGTTTCTCAGATAGGAAAATTGGAAGTGACTAAGTCAGAAAAGACATAAAGAGAACATTCATGGGGCGTCACCAATATGATGGGAAGTACTTGGAGTAAATCTGGGCTTTGTCCTGACTCTGCTGTCCCTGGCTGTGATCTTGGGAAAGCACTTGACCTATCTAAGTCTTTTGGGGGTGTCATCATGTATCTACTCTGAAGAGCTATTGCAAGAAGACAATGTAGGCACATATCCAACTATGCCTTGCTTTGCAGGGTAGCTGAGTGCAGAGCATTCATTCCAGCCTGAGACAGGTGCAGGTGATGGAAACAACGCAGACATGTTAGCCTTAGGAGGAATTAAAACCTGGACATCCAACAGGGAGAAAGGGCTTAGGTAGACAAAAGGCCTACTCCAGGCATTGTGGTAAATCCCTGGTCTGCCCAACATTCAGATGGCTGAGGCAGGGGGATTACTTTAAGTTTGAGGCCATTTGGGCTTTATAGTAAATTTCAGGCCTGCCTGGCCTACATAAGGAGACACTTTTCAAATGAAAGCCAGAACAAAAATGAAAACCTCAAACCACACAACAACCAAAAGAATAATCCAACAGTTCTAGACATCATTGAGTCACTGAAAGCACTTTGAGATGGAACCTCTAATCCAACCACACACTGCTGAGGTCTCTCCCTATAATAATAAATAATAGCTTTGGCATTTGGGGGGGGGACTGAATTGTCAGATGTTTAAAGCTCTCCATGAAATGCGCTGGCATAGCTGAGTTTGAAAGCTGGCTGCGGTCTCTCATTTCAGATTCAGTGTTACAACTTCAACCACTTCTGTCAGCTAGTACAGTAACACCATCCATGCCTTCTGATCCAGCAAGCCTCTACTTGTGAAGTGCAAGAGACAGCCCCTGGCAGTGACCAGTGTTAAGATGCTACTCATCCACCCACTCAGATCCAGCACCATCACAATGCCTGACCCACCTTGCCAGTAGATTCGGTGCCTCTCAGGATGCACAGATAGACCATCAGCCAGGCCAGGGTGAGGCACAGTGCTGGCTCCCACTGCACTCCTCCATTCTCCTGGATAGATGGTGAGATGTTGAGTGTTTTCCTGTACCAGAAGTACTGTGTCGAGGAAGCCTTCTCACACTCTTCATCATATCCTGTGCGGTTACTATTCAGTGGGCAGACAGACCACGGCAGGGGATCCTTTAGAATGAAGTGAGAATCAACAGAGGTAAGGGGAAAGTCAAGGTCTGGGTAGGATGCTAGGAAGTGGCTTTGATAGTAGGCTTTATACCTTGTCCTGTATATATGCATTAGTCTGGTTTGCATTGAGCAGCAGAGTACAGTGGAGCAAAGGCTTCCTGGTCTAGACCTTCAGGGTCCTTATGGTTGTAGGCTGGAGAGATGGCTCACTAGTTCTTTCAGAGAACCCAGGTTAGAGTCTAAGCACCTACATGATAGCTCACAATCATCTGTACCTTTAGTCCCAAGGAATTTAACACCCTCTCCTGGCCTCTGCAGGCACCAGGCATGCATGTGGTACACAAAGTACCCATACACATAAAATGAATAAAGATACATTTTTAAAAGAATAAAAAAAATTCTTGGATGAGACTCTTGGAATGGTGAGTTCATTTGGATGGAAAAGTCTCAGGAAGGGGATACTGGTGAGAACCAGAAGCCAAATTACAGAAGCCTTCATAGACTTAAAGCTCAGTTGCCTTGCCTAGCCAACAGAAGATGTAGTCCATTCTTAGGCCCCTGCTGAGGACACTCTAACCCACTCTGTTCCACATATTTGGCTGCAAACCTGAGGATACCTTGGCTGTACCCAAGATCTCTGGGATCTTTTGCTTGGGATGAGCTGAATATCAGGTTTTTAATGTACATGCTACATGAAGAAGCTCTAGGTTCTGTGAGAACTGGTTCAGTGGAACAAGTGAGAAACTTGAAGTCCTTGTCTCCCCCTCATCTTCATCACAAGGAAAAGATAGCATCCCCACATCTGCATGGCTGGAGGCACTTGCTGAAAAGGACCCCCTCCCCTGAAGTTGAGTCCTGTAAAGTAGCTTGTAGTTTGTAGGACCAGGCAAAGATTCTCAGCTGTGATGATATGAGTGTAGATTTATGTGTACCTAGGACATGCCTGGACAATAGCAAGTGTAAGTGAAGGTCTGCTATGTCATTATCCCGTGACCTTGGAAGAGAGCTCACTGGGATGTGGGTAATAGGAAGTCTACCAACCTGTGATGTATGGAATGCATATAGATAATGAAGTGCCATTTCCTAGAACCTTCTCTTCTTTTTCCATCTGGGAAAAGTCTGAGATGGAGGCAGATGCTAGAAGGAGAGTGGGGGCATCGGAGTTAGGGACTTTGAGAGTGAAAGGCTGTTGATGGGGAGAATGGAACGTGAATGGTAGAGAGGAAGATCTCTTATCTCTGTACAAAGGCAAGCTCTCAGTGTGGAGCTGTAGTTCTTTTAGTTATTTCCCAAAATGCCTAGGCCCTTCCAGAGTATCAGTGGTAAGAATTTGGATAATTCACTCTTTAAAATGTTTGTCATTGAAAACGAAAATAGCTCCTATTGGGGTTGGAGAGAAGGCTCAGAGGTTAAGAGCACTGGTTGCTCTTCCAGGGGTCCTGAGTTCAATTCCCAGCAACCACTTGTGAGATGGTGGCTTACAACCATCTGTAATAAGATACAATGCCCTCTTCTGGTGTGTCTGAAGACAGCCACAATGTATTCAAATATATAAAAATAAATAAATCTGAAAGAAAGAAAGAAAGAAAGAAAGAAAGAAAGAAAGAAAGAAAGAAAGAAAGAAAATAGTTCCTATAGGCTAGGCAGTGAAGGCTCACACCTTTAATTGCAGCACTTGGGAGGCAGAGGCAAGCAGATCTCTGTGAGTCTGAGGCAAGCCTATTCTACAGAGCAAGTTACAGGACAGCCAGTGCTACAAAGAGGAAACCCTGTCTCAAAAACAGAAACAAAACAAAACAAAAAAGAGAGAAAGAAATGAAGGAAGGAATAAGAAAGGAAGAAAGGAAAAGAAGGAAGAAAGGAAAAGAAGGAAGAAAGGAATGAAGAAGGAAAGAGATAGGTAGATAGATAGAAAGAAGAAAGAAAGAGAAAAGGAAAAAGAGAAAGAGAGAGAAAGGGAGTGAGGGATGAGGTGAAGACAGGACAGAGGGATGAGGTGGGGCAGGACAGGAGGATGAGTAGCCATCTCAGACTGGAATGTTGATGCCAGCCCCATAAGTCCTTGCCACAGATTCTCTCTTGAGTCTGTCATGAGATGGTTTGTAATGTTTTCAGGACACTTCCTGTAGATATTCCAGTGAAAGCTGTGGAGCTGCTCTGGAGAACTGTGCACATACACACAGGTTCTGATGTCCCCACTTGGTTCCAGCTGTGTGACTTCCCCCTCACTGAGAGGGTTCCTATGGGCTGGTGTTATAATTCTCGACCAACTCCCCACCTGGCCTTGAATTTTCTGCCCTTTTTTAAAATCCTGCTCTGGCCAGAGCTCACCTGGAAGGAGTGGAAGAGGTACCAGAAGCCCCAGGCATTGATGACATTGTAGTACATGGAGAGGAAGAAGGAGACCACGACACTGGCAACACCTGTGAGCAAGCAAAGGGCCAAGCTGAAGATCAGAGCTCTGGGACTTAGCCAGTGGCACCTGAATGACAGAACTCTGCTGACATCCAAGAGAAGATCACTTTTTCTTAAGGTTTCATTAGACCTGACATCACACCTATGATCTCTTCTGAGGTTATTCCCCCTAATCTTTGATCATCTGAAATGAGAAATGAATGATAGTTTTTTGATAGGTAAGTGTCAGGTCCTGGGCTCAGTACTTTCTGTGCCTTTAGTACTCACAACAATATTGTCCTGGTTTCAAAGAGTAAACTGAAGCTCAGAGCTTTTCAAAAGCTACCTAATAGAGCTATGGAGATGTGCCAACCAAATGCCTAATACGATATTTGTTCCTTTAGAGGTTGAGTCGCTGCACCCAACCCACCCATGTAGCAAGAGTGTGAGATGTGCTCCTGCCCTCCAACCTGGTCTGACCTATGAGGGTCCCACAGAGGCATTGTCAACAAAGGGAGAGTTTGCTATCAGGTTACTATAAAGTGGACTTACACTGGCCCTCAGGAGCATCATCCCCAGTCTTTGCCATCCCACATATAACCTGGATGGAGTTGTTGACCTTGGGTTTACTGGTCTATACTAGCATCAAAGTCATTACATAGCAGCTTTCTCTACCCCATTGGGAGTTCTGGCCAGGAAGTGGGGGTTAATATCAAAGAAGCCAGGCTGCCTTCATTGTTTTTCAAACGTGCAGCATACTGTGCTACCTCAGCATACTCTGTGGTGGCCTTCATAGCTCTTCCCAGAGAGGAGGCACTTTGAAGATGACTCCTAATGCCCCTGACATATTTCTTCTAAAGCTGCACTAGGTCACATCAAATTGATCCCTCTGCATTCCTGAACCATTAGCCTTCCTGCCTGCTCCCGTTTCGGGAACACAAAGGTTCACAGAACATCTAAGGCCACTGATGGCCCTGAGTCCTGGACTTTTACAAAGTAGGAGAGCCACATCCTGGAGGTGCCAGGGGACAGTGACTGAAGGTCATTCTGGAAGGGTACATACCCCGTATGCATAGGTTCCTTGGTTTCTGGCCACAAGCATCACTTATGGTGCCTCACAGCTCCTACATGGTGTGGTGAAGATGAAATGAGCTCACACACTGCCATGTCAGTACCACACATTAAGCGGGGAACAGTTACTTATATTCCCAGATGGTAGATGGCTGGGATTGAATAAATGTTTCTGTGTCAGGAATTTATGTCCAACCATTCACAGAATCTCAAGGTGAGGTCCAGAGAGGAGATGCCCTGAGGTGAGAATTCCCCTAAGAAGCTGCATGTAGCAATCAGAATCCTGGTCCCTTTCTGTTCAAGTTCCATGGCAGCCCCACCCCACCCCCCACTGAACTGTCAGTCAGCCAGTCACAGGTCCTACTAACAAACAGCAACCTGCACACCTGTGATGCCCAGGAACATGAATCTGTCAGGAACTGAAAAAATATCCCACATACCGACACCACTGAGGTAGGGGCTGATGGTCCTCCAGGCACCAATGCTGCCCTGCCGCATGCGCTGTCCCACGGCCAGCTCCAGGTACAGGAGTGGCATCCCCTCCACAATGAGCATTATGATGTAGGGGACCAGGAAACTCCCTGTGGACAGGAGCATCCAGGTCAGCGTGGACAGATGGGCTTTACCCTGCCCCACCTCTGTGCAACTGTGCTTCTATCACCCGACCTTTCCCATCCAGACCTCCCTCTACCCCATCCATCTCCCCTCAGAGATTTCCACTGAACCTCCATTCTTCTGCCCAAGTGTCTTCCTCCTTCCACACACCCATCCCTCTATGATTCCTCTCACTATATATCAGTCCACCATCTATCTGACCATTGATGCATCCATCCATTCATCCATCCATCCATCCATCCATCCATCCATCCATCCATCCATCTTCTTTTCTTTCTCTCCCTTGATCTGTCTACACATCAATCTATTTACCCATTTTAGTAAAGGCTATGTTCCCACAAGCTGTATGGAGTAATAGTACAAGCCTCAGAGGTTATAAACTACTCTCATTTTCCCCCCAAGATGTCAAACAGTAACCACAGCAGGTCTAGTGAGTCCCATGGTCAGCTTGTCTCTGTAACAGGACTCATTTGACTACTGTTTGTGTCAGGTGGAAATCCAAAGCTTGGTGTCAAGTGGGAATGGGGACTTTTTTTTATACTGCCCAGCAGTCATTTCTATCACTCTCCCAACCCCCAATAACACATTTCAGGCAAATGAGCTCTGTAATTCTCTTGACAAAGACATTAAACCAATTGAAAATTCAGGTAAATTAAGTGCAATCCACATTAAAAATTTTATACAAAAATATAAAAATGGATCATAGACCTATATTTACTATCTAGAGCTTAAAATTTAAAGAATAGGAGAAATCTTTAAAATTTCAGGTTAGGCAAAGATGTTTTAAATGCAAAAGCAACCACACCATGTTTGGAAGGCAATGCTGATAAATTGAACTACATTACATTTTCCCCTCTTGAACAACACTTAAAAGACCAAAAGACCAACTTCGGACTTGGAGAAAGTATGTATAAAAGACACACCTGAGAGAGTGTGATAGAGGAATCCCAACACTGACAGACATTCTGCCAAACAACCCACTGTAGTGTGCTCAGCTGCATCTCAGAAGACATAAGATTGGGTCTTTTATAAGGAATGGCAGGGCACTGGCTCTTAGTTCCAGAAGAAGCACCATAGCAATGCACTGCGCTGGCTTTGAGGGGATACGTTCTTAGTGAAGGCAAGCACAGCAGGGGGCGATAGTGAGTTGTGAACTCAATTTTTATAACAAACTTCACTTTTGTGATCACTACAATCTATGCTGCAGACCAGA
>LR753839.1:0-67839 GCA_902729485.2 Mus minutoides
ATCTTGAGATTGGCAGTAGTATAGATAACCCCTGTCTCAAGCCTGCATGTCTCAGCACATGTAGCTCTATGGACCCACTTTTGCTCCACCAGAGTTCACATAGTCAGGGTAGACAGGTGAAACTTCCTCTCCCTTATTAAAGTCATGTCCAACAGTACCTGGAATTCTTCCTCATGTTAATGAGACATCCCCAGCAACCCTGCCCCCAGACAATGATGTACAGTCATTCTGCTAGCCCCTACTCAACCTCCAAAGGTTATGTTCCCCCAGTTAAAATGAGCCATCTCACTGAAGCTATCTTCCCAGTGTCTGTTCTCACCTCTCACCCTGTTCACTTCTCCCCTTGTTCACCACCATCTGAGGTCTCAGCTCCTTTATGTCCCACCTAGAACCTTGCTTCCCCTCTCAGGATCCACCAGTTGAGATGGTTGTGATCACAGGCAAAGGGGCAAAAGTGAATACTGACCAGCATTTATTCATTCATTCATTCCTGACCAGCATGCAAATACATAGCTCTTAGGTCTTAGCATTAATTGCCTTTACCAGCCAAGTCATCTGCCCAACTCTAGTGTATCATTTTTGACAAATATTTTTAGAGGTCTTGCTAGTTAGGTTCGGTCTGCTTGACAGAATAGAGGGAACCTCAACTGGATGGCTCAGCGGGTTAGAGCACCCGACTGCTCTTCCAAAGGTGATAAGTTCAAATCCCAGCAACCACATGGTGGCTTACAACCACCCGTAACAAGATCTGACGCTCTCCTCTGGTGCGTCTGAAGTCAGCTACAGCGTACTTATGAAGAATAATAAGAAAATGAATCCTTGGACCAGAGAGACCAACCGGAGCAAGCGAGGCTGTCTGGAGTGAGCAGAGCCGAACGGGAAGGCCAGAGCTAGCAGGGCTGGAGCGAGTGGGGCCGAACAGGGATGGCCAGAACGAGTGGGGCCAACTGGAGCAAGCGGAGTCGGTCGGAGAGAGCGGGGCCGACTGGAGCGAGCGGGGGCGGCCGAGAGCGAGTGGGGCTAAAAAAAAAAAGAAAAAGAAAAATAGAAAAAAAAAAAAAAGAAAATATTGGCCTGTTGGCAAAGCTCTGGGGCATTGTTAAAAATTATTCATCTTTGAGGGTCCAGTCCACTGCTGGGAGTGCTATGACTAGGCACTATGACTAGGTCCTGGGTCATAAAAGATAGTAAGCTAAGTGGGTCGCTCTCATCCATGGTCCTCAGGTTTCCTGCCATGGCCGAGTTCCTGCCTTGGTTCCCTCTCAATGATCATGATGTGGAAGTCAAAGCAATTGTTTCCTCCCCAAGTTGTTTTCTGCCTTTGTGTTTTATCACAGCAATAGAAACTAAGCAAATACAGGACGTGCCAAATAATTTGCCAGCATTTGCGACCACTATTTAATATTTTTACAAGATGTCAAGTGTTCACATGTAAAGGGGGGGGTGTCATGTGACAACAGGACAGAAGTTGTAAATGCTGTAAGGATGTAAGACTTCTCAGTGTTCTTCCGCTCCAGTGTAGGGATTAAACAGGTCTGCAATGCTGCATCAAGTATTGTCTACTTCCTCTTATTTCTGATTGACTTCTAAACATAAGCTTCTTTTGAGCCGGCATACTTACCATAAAGTGAACAAGCTCTAAGTTTACCACTTGGTGCAATGTCACTAAATTTGAAATACCATGTAACCACCATCCAGAATAAACAATAGATTATCAAGTCCCGAGAAGTTCCCTCCAACATCATCAGTTATTAGTGGTCCATGGCCTGTTGTCATTGTCTCAGCTGAGAGAAATAACTGTCAGTTTTATGAGACAACACAACATTTAAGTAGTTCAGTGTGAGTATGTGTGTGTGAGTGTGTTGATGGCTCACATGTGTGTGGGTAGAGGTACTTGCTGCCAAGCCTGAACCCCAGAACCTACATGATGGAACAAAAGAATTAACTCCCTCAAGGTTCTCTGACTTACAGGATAGCATAACAACCCTTGTCTAATAAATAAATATATGGAATTAATTAATTAACTAATTAATTAATTAATTTTTAAACAAAGAAAGAGGGAACTTCTGCTATGACACTACAGAAAGAAATAGCAAGGGTAAAGTTTCCTGATTAACATGTTACACTTGATGAACTTTTGCTTTGATTTAAATGTGTTAAATTCAGTGAATCTGCCTTGATATGTTCATTTGTAAGTGTTGATAATCTAAGAACTGGATGCCAGTGTATGTGTGCCCCCTTCTCTCAGTGCTCAGAATAGCCATAGTCATCCTGACAATCCAGTCCCATTCAAAGATCATGCAAAGGACTGGGGTCTTTTAGGCAGACTGTCATGGTGGCAGCAGCCAGAAAATCCAAGAAAAGAAGCAGATAGTGATGTTGCTGAGTGTGGGAAAAACCAACAAAACAGGTCCACCCCCACCCCCACCCCCCGGTCCTAGATCTAGAATTGTTTAAGAAATGAGATGGAAGGTAGACTGATGCCCATCACATATTGACTTTAGCACTGATAAAACCAATCAGGGACTGAGGCTTAGTTTGCAGATGAAAACACTTGCAGAAATTCACCCAAGGGAAAGTGCAACTGCTGAGCTGATACACTGGCCTGGGAGAACTGCCTTGCTGTACAGAGTCAAAGTAAAGGAAAATTAACCCCCAGTGCTTGTGGATGTTTAATTAATGATCTCTGCTAATTAAACAGCATGAATCAATGACTTTCAGATATTTGTCAAATAACAACAGATACTTTGCTTCTACATGGACAGGAGTAAGGAAGGAATGTAAAGAAGCCTGGGCATTTCATCGTCATTCTCCTCAAAGACAAAGGGATCACAGTTCCTCCTAACATTAGATATCCCTTCTCTCCTCTCTATGGTGGCTGAGTGTGTATATAAATACAACTTTGTACCAAGATCAAAATATATTTGATTTAATGATGAAAAGCCCTACCGTAATCACATAAGTCTTGAGAGAGATTTAATTAGTCATCCTTAGGACATAAAGATTTGTACAGATTAACCAGGACTGTGACTGGTAATCTACGCTTCCTTGAGTGTTAATCATTTAGCCTTTTGAATAAATATCTAGATCATGAAAAACAAGGCAGTTCTAGATTTCTAGGAATTATCATTCTTTACATTTTTATACTAAGCGGTTCTAGAAGAATATGCAGAAAGAAAAGGGCAAGCGTGATCCCTGACCCTCTAATGTATACATTCTGTAAGTGTAAAAAGGTAACCTTTACTACAAGCTATAATTTAAAAGGCACTATTAAAAGTTTGACACTCATGCAACTGGAACATGGAACCAGAATCATTAAGGAGGGCCTCACTAAAACTAAGTCTTGGCAGAAAAGCAACATGATTTTTCTGATGAAGTCGGAAAATTGGCAGGCAATGGGAAGTGTAAGAATGGCAGTAATAAACTGAAGTCAAAACCACAAGAGTGACAAGAGTGAAGTATATACCTCTTGTGTTCATTGTACACAACTCGAGGGGCTCTAAAGTACTTATATGTACCTACTTACATATACACATATACTTATATGTGTCTGTGTGAGTATGTACACATAAGTCCCTGTCCATTTAAGCCAGAAGAGGTAGTTAGATCCTCTGGCCTGGAGTTATATACTGTTGCAAGCTGCCAAAAGTGTATGTTGGGAACAAAATTTGGATCTTCTGTATGAGCAGTATGAACTCTTAACTGCTGAGCCAACCTTCTAGTCTTTGTTGCTATTATTTTTAAGGCATTTTTTATTAGATACTTTCTTCATTTACATTTCAAATGCTATCCCCAAAGCTCCCTATACCTCCACGCACCCTGCTCCCAAACCCACCCATTCCTGCTTTCTGGCCCTGGCATTCCCCTGTACTGGGGCATATGATCTTCACAATACCAAGGGCCTCTCCTCCCATTGATGTCTGACTAGGCCATCCTCTGCTACATATGCAACTAGAGACACAGCTCTGGAAGGTACTGGTTAGTTCATATTGTTGTTCCTCTTATAGGGTTGCAGACCCACTGAGCTCCTGGGGTACTTTCTCTTGCTCCTTCATTAGGGGCCCTGTGTTCCATCCAATAGATGACTGTGAGCATCCACTTCTGTATTTGCCAGTGATTGACATAACCTCATAAGAGAGAGCTATGTCAGGGTCCTGTCAGCAAACTCTTGCTGGCATATGCAAAATGTTCGGTGGTTGTATATGGGATGGATCCCCAGGTGGGGCAGTCTCTGGATGGTCTTTCCTTCCATCTCAGCACAGAACTTTGTCTCTGTAACTTCTTCCATGGGTATTTTGTTCCCCATTCTAAGAAGGATCAAAGAATCCACACTTTGATCTTCTTCTTGAGTTTCATGTATTTGAAAATTGTATCTTGAATATTCTAAATTTCTGGGCTAATATCTGCTTATCTGTGAGTGCATATCATGTGAGGTTTTTTGTTTGTTTGTTTGTTTGTGTGTGTGTGTGTGTGTGTGTGTGTGTGAGAGAGAGAGAGAGAGAGAGAGAGAGAGAGAGAGATTGGGTTACCTCACTAAGAATGATATCCTCCAGATGCATCCATTTGCCTAAGAATTTCATGAATTCATTGTTTTTAATAGCTAAGTAGTACTCCATTGTGTAAATGTACCAGATTTTCTGTATCCATTCCTCTGTTGAGAGACACCTGGGCTCTTTCCAGCTTCCAGATTTTCTGTATCCATTCCTCTGTTGAGAGACACCTGGGCTCTTTCCAGCTTCTGGCTATTATAAATAAGACTGCTATGAACAAAGTGGAGCATGTGTCCTTATTACCAGTTGGAACATCTTCTGGGTATATTCCCAGGAGAGGAATTGCTGGATCTTCTGGTGGTACTATGTCTAATTTCCTGAGGAACCACCAGGCTGATTTCCAGAGTGGTTGCTTGTACCAGCTTGCAATCCCATCAAGAGTGGAGGAGTATCCCTCTTTCTCATTTTTATAAAACAACAGATAGATTAAATTTTATAGGGAATTCATTAAAATATTTTTGAAAGTTATTTATAGTTTTTAGTTCTTTATGTTATAAGTGCATAATATACATTCTGAAGACTGAATAAAGGGTACGTTTTCACTAAACAAACAGCATCAATGCAGCTACAACCAAGACCAGAAGTCCCCTTGATCTATCATCAGTAGCAGCTAAGGGTTCACAGTTGTTTTAGCCAAGGAAAGCATCCCCTGTGAAATAATAAAACGGTTTCCCAAGAAATTAATACCTAGTTGAAAACTGGGCCATAAAAACACAGAGGTTGATTTCAAGTGTGCCAATAGCACCTGCAGTTTCTAAGACAGACAGAGAATAGAACAGGTCCATAGAGCAGTGGCAAGCCAGAAGCCCTTTGTTTTCCAATTTTGAAGCTATGGAATAAACCAGGTAACATGGAAGACTGAAGAATAATGTCTTATTCAGGGTTTCTATTTCTGTAATGAAACACCAAATAAAGAAGAAAGATAGAAAGAAATAGAGAGAGAGGGAGAGAAAGAAAGAAAGAAAGAAAGAAAGAAAGAAAGAAAGAAAGAAAGAAAGAAAGAGAGAGAGGGAGGGAGGAAGGAAGGAAAGAGAGAAAGGGAGGGAGGAAAAAGAAAGAAGGAATAGAAGAAATAAAGAGGGAAGGAAGGAAGGAAGGAAGGAAGGAAGGAAGGAAGGAAGGAAGGAAGGAAGGAAGAAACATGGAGAGGAAAGAGGAAAGAGATTATTTCATTTTATACTTTCACACAGCATAGATCATCATGAAGTATATCAGTGCAGGACCTCAAGGCAGGAACTGATGCAGAAGCCATGGAGGAAAACTACTTATTGTCTTGCTCCTCCTGGCTTCTTTAGTCTATCCTCTCTTGTTTTTATTTGTTTAATTTTGATATTATAATATAATTATATCATTTCCCCATTCCTTTTCTACCCTCCATGCTGTCCTATATATCCCTTGTTTTCTTTCATGATCACAGACTCTTTTTTCATTCAGTAATTGTTATATGTGTGTTTGTATATATGTTTATATATATATATATATATATATATATATACACATATATGTATGTATGTATATATATATACTATGTTTTATTCATATAAATATGAACAAGTTATTAATATATTATATAGGGGTACATGCACATACATATATATTTCTAAATATATATACTGTCTGCTCAACCAGTAAAATGTTACTTAAGTATACATGTTTTCAGGTATGAACAAGAACTACCATAGATATGCTAAAGGTATCTAGGGGAGCTCATAATGCCTCAGCCGACAAAAAAAAAAAACTACAAGCCACTAAAGAATGCTGAGATACTTGGAAGAAATAGTCTTCCCAAGAAAACTGCCTCTTTTCTTATACAACTAGGGCCACCTGTTCAAGTATGGAAACACAGACCTTGAGCTGGAAGTTCCCACATCAATCATTTTCATGAAATACCTACAGGCTCACCTATGAAGTTTTAGTAATTGAGCTTTCCTCTTCACAAATAATTCTGACTTGTGTTAAGTTTACAAAAACCTAACCAGGGCAAATAATATACTTAACTAAATACAAAGCAAAGTGCTCATGTTCACTGAGAAGGGCATTATGCAACACCAATATTCGTTGTGAGAAATATTTAAGTAGTAGTTGAAAAGCAGCCTCATTATGAATCAAAAGTATGAAACGGTTTTCAATATTAAAATAAGTCATCAGTTTCATTTAATTCTAATTTTTTCTATATGTCAGAAGCATATTATAAATATCAGTTGGATGCATATAGAGGAAAACCTCCCTTTGCTATATCCCCAATGATGATGATTATTTGAAGGGCTTGAAACTACAGTTTTCACTCATCACTAAATATATACTACCCAATGATCTGTGGAAGCTATTTGCAGCTGATGGAGAAGCTTTGGGAAGCATCCGAGATGCAGGATTTGGAGACTTTGAGCCATATCTGAAGACCCTGTAGAGTCAATTTCATAATCTCTGGATATGCTTGTTTAGAAAACACATGTGACAGAAACTCTTTCTGTTCTTGCTATTATGAGCCAAGAAGTCTGCAGCAGATGCAGTTTCTCACTCTGGTTTATTATTTCCTTACTGTTATTTTCTCTGAAGTACTTTTGCTGATGATTTAGACACAAAACTGTAACAGTATAAGAAGTTAGGAGTGGCCAGATCCAGGCATGAGAGAGGTAACTAACTGGTAAGGTATATAGGAAGCCAGTGTGGGACCTTCTAATCACAAGTTTCATCTTTTTCTAAGAACAATGGAGGGAATTGAGGAGTACAAATTAGGAATATGACCTGATAAGATGATCAGTCTACCCTTAAAATTATTACACTACTTGAAGTGGTGATGTATACCTTTAATTTCATCACTCGGGAAACTAAGGCAAGTAGATCTCTGTGATTTCCATCCTGGTCAATATGGTAATTTCCAGGATACAGAGACCCTATATCAAAAATAAGTAAGTAAGAAAATAAATAAGAAATAAATAAGTAAATAAGAATCAACCATTCTCATATAATTCTTTCCAGTAGGAGACATAAAAAATAAATCATATACCCCTTTGTCTAAGGCTCCAGTGAGAGATAAAGGCATGAAAAGTTCACTCTGAAGAACCAGTGATTTTATTAGTTTTTATTATGGAGCATATAAAAAGGGTTATTTATAGGGATATATGAGCTTCTTCTACCCCAAGAGGCTTCACCTGGAAAACCTTTGTCCAATGGGATGTAGGTTTCCTTATAGCCACATAGATGGAGTTTCCCTTCCCTAGTCTTCCCTGGTCTATATACTCTAATTCCCTCCCCTAATGCCATGTGCAGTGTATTAGTCGGGGTTCTCTGGAGTCACAGAACGTATGGAATGTCTCTATCTATTAAAGGAATTTATTGTGATGAGCTAACAGTCTGTAGTTCAACAAACACAACAATGGGCAGCTGTGGATGGGAAGTCCAAGAACCTATTAGTTGCTCCATCCCACGAGGCTACTCATTTGAGCTGGTCTTCTGTAGTAGGTTCTAACAGATGTGCTGGCAAGTAAGTGCAATCATTTTTTTTTAAGTGAATCTTCCTTCTTCCAATGTCCTTATGTAGGCGCCAGCAGAAAGTGTTGCCCAGATTAAAGCTGTATATCACCAGGCCTGGATCTGGGACTTGCTTTGTCCCTGGCTAACCTTGAACTCAGATATCTTCTTGCCTCAGTCTCCTGGGATTAAAAGTATGTACTACCTTACCTGGGCCTAAGCTCTTTATAGCCACTATGTTTCAAGATAACCATGCCAAGATCCAGGTCAGAAACTTGTGTCTTCCAACCTTACGATCTGGATCACAGGTGTTCCCTGCAATTCTGTATTGCAGTTCATTCCAGATATAGTCAAGTTGACAACCAAGAATAGCCATTACATGCAGTTAAGACAGAACTACATTATAATCCCACCTGGATAACCAGGTGAGGGTCTCTTGACTTCCTCTCCACTAGAGGGTGGAACCAGTTAACAAGCCCATCTAAGATGATTCTTTTGTAAAAAGACACAGAGGAACTCCCCAAGACAGTTGTTGCTTAGCACAGGAGTCAGTTACTTACAAAGTTGTAGATAGATTATTCATCAATGCCACCTTAAGAAATGAAAGTAGATGGGGCTGGTGAGATGGCTCAGCGGGTAAGAACACCCGACTGCTCTTCCGAAGGTTATAAGTTCAAATCCCAGCATCCACATGGTGGCTCACAACCATCCGTAATGAGATCTGGCGCCCTCTTCTGGAGTGTCTGAAGACAGCTACAGTGTACTTACATATAATAAATAAAATAAATCTTTAAAAAAAAAAAAGAAATGAAAGTAGAAACTTCCTATGGTATTACTTTCACCAAGACTGAGCCCAAACTTGAATTTTTTTACCTCCCTCCCTGTGTCTTTCATCTGGCTCTAGTTTGCGATTACTGATCTACAAGGAAAAAAGTAACTGTAACTGACTCAACTGACCTTGACAAGCACTTAAAATTTTATATGGACTTTATTCACATATATTCACATACTGTTTGCAACATTTATGGGATATTTATTTTGTTTAAAGTTTTTTTCCAACCTGTTAGCTACTTTCAGCAAATAATTACAGTTGGGTCACAAAGTGGGACCCAAAAGTGGCAGTGGTGCTGACAGTGTACACAGATGATGGCCTGGACCCAATCCAGGCCAGATTCTTACTGGGTAAACAAAAGGAGTCTTACAGGGTATGCATAACCTGAACTTATCATTCCTCTGAAACCTGTGAGCCAGGTTTCTATTTGTCAGCAAATGATTTCCTTTCTCCAAGAGGCAAAGTTCCTAATTAACCCAAACAGCAGGCATCAATTCATGTGTTTCACCCCACCCTGCTGACTATCATCTAAAATCAGATTGCTTTTCTGCCAAGTTATGGTTCTATACTCTTGTGAGACAGCCTGGCAATTTGTCCCCAGTAAACTTTTTTTATACTCAGAGTGGTCCAGTTTGATGGTTTCACTCTGCAACTACCATAACACACACACACACACACACCCACACACACACACACACACACACTTATTCATTTTGGGTTAGGAACATGGAATAATAATGAAACTGAAACTTAAAGCTATGAATTTATCTTAGGCTTTCAAGGCTGTTTGCAATGGGAAATCCAACGCATAGTATGGTTGCTTACATGTTCTCTTGAAGGGAGATAATACTTAAAAGATTGAGTATACAGCAGGAAAGCAGGTCAAATTCAAAGTCTTAAATGATCTCAAAGTACAGTATTAACTTGGCTGTGAGGTCTGAAAAAAAGTTTAATCTCTTTGAAGCAAGAGGTATTTTCAGAAAATAGTTGTACAACCACAAAGTCAGAAAAAGATAAAAGACTGATAGCAGAATTTCAGAAAGGTTTGTATTTCAGTGGTCCAATTAGGAGATTAATATCAATTTGTTCTGGGAAGAGACATAGGAGGTAGGGGAAAGTTGGTGAATCCAAAAGATAATCTGTATATTAACACCTCTAGCAACCCAGATCCTCTGTCCTTGCAAAACTCTCATGGTAGGAAGACACACAAAAAATAACATTTGATTCTCACAACCTCCTTTATCTCCTGTCCCAGTTTGTTTGCTTCATCTAAACAATCTCATTTGTTATGATATATTTGGCATTACATTCTCTAGACTCAGTGTTATAAACCCTCTTTTACCTCTGATTCTGAGAGTTTGAGATCTTTTTCTTTTCTCTTGATCTAAAGACCGAGCTAACAGTTTGTCAATTTTATTGATCTTCTCAAAGAACTAGCCTTTATATCATAGATTGCAACTTTTGCTTTTATAGTTTCTCAATCTCTGCTCTGACCTCTGTTCCTCCCTTTTCCAATTTGCTTTCTTTTTCTTTTTTATTGTCTTAAGGTAGATAACATGTGCCAGCTGAACCCTGAGACTAGTGCACATTGCATGTCTGTGGGTGATTATCTTGTCTTTCTCTTGATGTATCATGCTTGTCTACATTTACTTCTGAACAATGCTGTCACACAATCCAGGATTTGTATATGTTGTAATTGTCTTCTCATTCATTTCAAATAAATCTGATTGCCTGTTTGATTTCTTTTTGACTCATTGGTTTCTGGTAATGTATTTTTAAATTTATGCGTCTATGAGTTTCTCAGATTTTCTCTTGGCATTTAATTGTTCTATTTCATTGGGATAAGAGATATACTTTGTGCTGTTTATATCATTTTAAAAGCATCAAACCCTGATTTATGCTGGAGTTTACATACTCCTTCCTAGGCAAAAAATCTCCTATGTAACAGAGACAAACTATGTATTTTGCACCTAAGTCTGATGTGTTCAGTTCTATTGAGTCTAGTTGTTGTGTAATGTCTCTCAACTTCTCTGGTACTAATTATCGATCCAGTTCATCTTATTGCATAGAGCTGTCTATTGCACTAGGCTACATTTCCTTTATATTTGAGTTCCTTGCTACTAGCCTCTTACAGTCTATACTTCTTTACTTAAATGTCATTTCTTTTTTTCAAATTTTTATTTTAAATTTATATGATATATTTTGATTATATTATTTCCCATTTCCAAACTCCTCTCACACCATCCTTCCTATCCATCCACCTTCATGTTCATTTTTCTTTCTCTGCATTGTTTCTGGTTTGGGTGACTGTACTGTTTGTTGTAAATAAAGTAAATTCATTTGTCAAGAAAAGAGAAGTTTGTCCCACCCTGCAAGGCAAATCATTCTAAGAGACATGAACTTAAGGATGGAAGCAACAGTTTTTCCAGGAGTAAGCACATTTTTCTAGAAGCTGAATGCTCTTGTAGTTGGGTTGGGACAGACAGCCAGTGTCCTCTCTTCACCTTTCCTGGCATAGAACTACTTGTGAACTACTGTGCTATGACTTCTATCCCTCCCTTCTCCAGTTTGCCAAGTTCTATGCCAATTTCCTGGCATAGAACTATTGGTGAACATGGAAGAAGATTATCAAGACCACAGTCTTCGCACTTTACTGTGCATTTGTGAAGCCCTTGTTTCATGAGTAAGGTCTCAGAGGGAAGCTTTTAATGATACCAAGGACTCAGCTAAAGCAACATTTAATGGGGATGGAATGATAAATCCATAAGTCTACTCCTCTAGAGAAGCAGCTTTGCTGTGCTGGCTCTTTGAAACTAAAAGCTGAGAGTGCTTTTGGTTTCAGCAACCTGAAGTTGAGGCTCATACTACTGAGGTAAAACAAGGACCACGGAAGAGCTAAGGTTTTACCCTGTATTTCCAGTTAAGTAACAGGGGATCTTGAGACAATCACTGTCTCCTGACCTCAGTTTGTTTGCCTGTGATGTGAGTGCTGGATGCCATGATGCTTTCCAGCCCTGTGTTCTGTAGCAACACAGGAGGTCAACAACCTGATGAGACAGGAGAGTAGAACTATGGGGTCTCTGACGGCAAATTAGTAAAGTGTTAGATACATTTAATATTTCCTATTTAAACATTCAAAAGAATATTCTTAAAATGCAATGGGAATGTTCAATGAGAAATATATGGTATGATTCATATAAGAGAATAAATGTACCTCTTAGATATAACACCACTATAAATTTCAGTTATCTTTCCCTGTCATAGAATGACCTAGTCCTCAGAAGAGAACTTATTTCCTCTATTCAAAATGTGGTGTCTGAGGAAAGCTCCAGAATAAATGGACACATTCACGGCAAACAACATTTTAGATATACCAGATATTCCATAAATATAGAGAACTTTGAAGCAGAGTTTTAATTCTGAGGTGGGTGCAGTGAGAATCTAGCTGGAGTGAAACTCAATGCTGCTTCTTCAGCCAACAATGGCTTAAAGGAAATAGCATAGAAACTGGATTTTAGCTGCAACTATATTTTTTTCTTCTATTGCTATAATCATACAGGTATTACGGAATAAAATCAGTAATTGCTAACAGCCTCTACGGCTTCCTACTTCTATCTCAAAGCTATCATAAGGGGAAATAGCTGCTTTTAGGGTAATGACATACATGGGCCATTTGTCTACTTTGAAGGCTTCATGAATCATTTTCCAATGATTGCCCTTGACACATTGTAATTTCTGCAATTCTGGCCTCTTTTGCTTCCTTTTGTTAGCTTGTACCTCAGTGCTCTCAGTCTTACTCATTTGCAATACAGTGTCCTAGCATAAGTCACTTTCTATGCCTTTCTAGATGAAGAAGATGGGTTTTAATTTGGTAGCTTTCTCCATAATATATTCTCTGAATAGTCGAAGAAACCTGGCCATGTGAAAAAAAATTGTATATATTAAAATTGCTTAGTTGACTTACATAGAAGAATGACTTAAAACCTGATAGGTTTCTAGTATTTATACTATGATTTCTTCAAAAGTAACTTTTTGTTGAAGTGCAGTACAATATTCCATGGGCTTAAGGAATATTAGACTAGATCCAAGAAAACTGAGCCCAAAACAATGGGCCTACCTACAGTCAGATGTGGTGCACTTCTAGATGACAGGAGAATTTATAACCGTCATGGCAAGCACCATGGCATCCCTGCTCTGGATTTGTGACATGATACTATTGTGGTTTGAATGAGCATGGCCCCACATGTCCATATATTTGAATGCTTGTTTGCTAGTTGATGGGACTGTTTAAGAAATATTAGGAGGTGTGGCCTTGTTGGGGGAAGTGTGTCTGAGGAAATGGGCTTTGAGTATTCAAAAGCCTTTTTTTCTTCTTCTAACTCTCTGTGTCTGTATCTCTGTATCTATCTTTCTCTGTCTCTATCTATCTATCTATCTATCTATCTATCTATCTATCTATCTCTATCATGAGTGTGTGTGTGTGTGTGTGTGTGTGTGTTTGCATAATGATTAAAGATTAGATGTAAGTTTTTACCCACTACTTCAGCTCCATGCCTGCTTGCTAGCTGCCATACTCCCTGTCATAATAGACAGCAGCTCTGCTGCCAGCTAGAATTACAAGACTCCAAATTAAATGCTTTCTTATATAAAGTGCCTTGGTCATGCTATTTTGTCTAAGTAGTAGAAAAGTAAATAAGATAGAAGTTTAAATGGGGAGGGGAATGTGTGGGCAGAGTAAAAGAGAGAATGAAAATGGGGAAGGATGACTTTAATATTAAAGGCCTTTTGCTGGGCATGGTGGCGCATGCCTTTGATCCCAGTACTTGGGAGGCAGAGGCAGGAGGATTTCTGAGTATGAAGCCAGCCTGGTCTACAAAGTGAGTTCCAGGACAGCCAGGGCTACACAGAGAAACCCTGTCTCGAAAAAACAAACAAACAAACAAAACAAAACACAACAACAAAAAACAAACAAAAAATTAAAAGCCTTTTAAAGGTCATATTAAACCTACAGTTTCAGAATCTTCATAAAATATACACTTACATGAAAAGAATTTAAGTGAAGTTGCTGTCTAGAATGTCAAATGGAAACTCCAAATTCTTCTGGTCAGACAAAAGCCAGCATTACTCAGGAACTCATGAAATCTGTTTCCCTCTATAAAATAGAGCCATTTTCCTTATTAGTGACAAAGGGACAAATGGCTATCTGTGATGCCTCTTAGCACAACAATATACATGCTTACCTACAGGCTCCCACAGTATCACAAGTACCTTTTGTCCATGCTGCTGTATAACATTCATGTTGACTTTTCTCAGCAATTCTCACCTCCCTAACATCCTAAACTTCCTCCAGCTCAGGAGCTTCTCTCCTCTTAGTCGCTCATTTTCCTTAAATCCCTGCTATTTTAGTTATACTAATTCTTTCTCCTTGATGTCTTGTGTTCTCTCTCTCTCTCTCTCTCTCTCTCTCTCTCTCTCTCTCTCTCTCTCCCTCACTTTGGTCTGCACTGTTTCTCTTCTCCACATTTTCCTCCCAACGTCCACACTCTCCCATGCTCTGCCTTCCTTTTGCTTCTCTCATGGCCACGTCTTNCTCTCTCTCTCTCTCTCTCTCTCTCTCTCTCTCTCTCTCTCTCTCTCTCTCTCTCCCTCACTTTGGTCTGCACTGTTTCTCTTCTCCACATTTTCCTCCCAACGTCCACACTCTCCCATGCTCTGCCTTCCTTTTGCTTCTCTCATGGCCACGTCTTGTCTGAAGACTGTTTTCAGTCCACTACTCTTTCTCTCAGCTCTGGGTACTTTCAGATGCCACTAGTAGTTCTCTTCTTCAAATATACAAATAAAAAGCTTTCCCTTAGCCATACATTGGATCCCTCATATTGTTGCTTTATGTAGACATAATAAAATGGAGGAGAAAATACACAAGGTAGATATCTTATTCCATTAAGAATGGATTGTATATTGATGAGCCAAAAGAGTCCTACACACGGTATTGTCATTGTTACTGGTTACCCTGTACAACTTGATGGTAAGGCTCTATTGCTAAAGACATCACTTATGCTATCAAATGTTGAGCAATGGAACTAATATCTAACTAGAACCCTCATGCCTATAGACAGCATAGTACTGGAAGGTACTATCCCTAATCATGGCACTGAAAGAGAAAAATAATCAAGAATATCACCCAGTTATGAACCTTGTGACTTACAATATAAACCTGCCAGCAATACTGACACAAATGTTATGGAGGTAACCACCTACTTTTTGATTGAATTGAGAAATCCACTTAATGAAATATGACACAAAGATGTCACTGACAAAGTGGCCTGGAACCTGTGAATACATAGGTTAAGGGCCCTTTGGGAAAAACTACTATTATCTGCGAATACTGCACAAGAAACTGGAAACTGAAGTAGTGATGGGTCAATAGTAAGCAGGACAACACCTTGGTCTACCTAGTCATGGCCAATTCAGGATTTAGTTTCTGTAATTAGGCATACATGAACTAACGTCCTATATTACAATATGTTTCCAGGGTTTGTCAAATATTCTACAACTGTTAAATTTCTGCATCTAATTGCTTTTCCAAAAGAAGAAAAAGCAAAAGAACACAAGTAACAGTTCCCACGATGACTTTTCAAATATAGAGAGTAGAATTCTCCCTGGAAGACACCAAGATGGTAAACTTAGTATTTTTCATTCTTAAAAAATCATGACAAAATTCTCCTTAACAATCTAGTTATTCTGCCTTACTTATTTCAATACAACCATAATGGCTCAGAAGAGCTACAAAACCTTTCTTGTCATATAATAGATAACCCAGTAATTCAAGGCTTTTCACAATGTATAGCATGATTGCCTAAGAAGTTCAACTGAAAGAAACAGCTCAATTCCCAAAGACAAAGTCAGACAGAAATGGCAGTTGTCCAGACAGTTTACCAAAACCAAAACAAAATACCAAACACCTTATTGTCTTAGTTTATGTTTTATTGCCATGATAAGATACTATAACAGAGATAACAAACCTCAAAGCCTGTCCCCAGTGACACACCTCTTCCAAAAATAACCTTACCTTCTAATCCTACTCAAATGGTTCTACCACCTGAGAACCAAACATTCAAGCATATGAGCCTATGAGGGATCATTCTCATTCAAAAGAGCAGATGAAGTAATTCCAATGAGGCCACACATCAACAGGAAAATAAGACTAAGTGAGGCTCACCAATAGTGGAGGATCTTTCAAGGATAAGACTTTCTTTATAATCTAAAAGAACATCTAAATACTACTTTCTTTCTTGCCCAATACTGCCAGCTAAATAAATTGGGATTAAGTCCCAATTCTACTTTCTTTGTTGCTAAATAAAGGATAAACAACAGCAAGAGGCCAACTGATGCTTGCTGAGGTATAAAGACAAGAAAACATTCTTGGAACTAAGTGATTTCAGTAGATATGTGGAATCATTCAACTTTTTCTTTCTATATGGGATCAACTAGTTGCAAATGGCTAATGCCCAATATATGCCATCTTCTGGCTGCCTGAAGAGGAACTTGAATCATGCTACATGGGATACTCTGGCAAGGAATCACATTGAAAGTGTCTAGGTATGTGTGATCCTACTAGAATACAGACATGCCCTTAGTATACACTTACAATCCCAATTATGTTCTATTGAGGGACAGACAAAGTGATGAACCATAGAAAGATTTGACAGAATGAGTCATAGATAGGATACACCTAGTTCTCACAGACACAGACAGGAAGGAGAGACTACTTAAAAGAAGTACAAGGAGAAAGCATCAGTCAGTTCTTTTGAATCAGTTTAGTTCAGGTCAGTTGTGTAGAGCTGAGCTTAGTTGAGACCAGTTGAACTTGATGGACTTCGGAGGCAATTTTCCCAAGCAGAGCCAAGAGAAGCCAATTTAAATTAGTCATATTGGAGAGGCATTTGAGCCAGAACAGCTGAGTTGAACCAGAGAACCAGAGTTCAGAAAGAGCTCAGAAGGGTGAGCTTATTCAGCAGTAGGTCTCAGAAATGACAATTATATCTGGCAAATAAAATATATATTTACAGCTGCCTCCCCAAAATTATTACTGGATATGTTAACACAAGGACCCAAGTCCTTGACATTCTAACAAGCCAGGTTAGGCCACCTGTTCTCTGATCTATTAAAGAAATAAGAATTAGAGAAGTGCAGAAAAAGAAATTTAGTCAGTGTAGCTATATTGCAGAAAAAATAAAGGATGTCAATGCTCCCCTCTCTGCAAGTTCATCTTTAGGGTCATACAATATTATGTTTAGGTTCAAAGAGACAGAAATAAACATTAATAGCTTTACAGTCCTGGTCAAGGTGATTATCAGTAATTATTATTTAGGCAATGTTTGTCTTTACTTCCCTACAAAGTAGGCAGTAAAGGTTGTCAGAACTGAGTAAAATATTCTCCTGGAAGACAATTTTTAAAATTGTTTTGTGGTTGAAACCAATCCTCTTTTCTTCTACCATCATGTGATTTCTAAGGAGATTCCAATTTCATAATTTTTATTGTTTCTATAGTCTGACAATCAAAAGGAAGGGCACATGAATCTCTTGAAAATATTTCCATTCTTGTTCCTATTCATATATCCTGCCTTGTTTTGAAGTCTCACTGTTGATGCGAAATATGCCTGTGTTTTGAAACAAATATCATTAGCAGAATAATAGCAGAAGCCAAGGTTAGAACATGGTTAGTGTCAGGTAACTGCAGAAGATCCATTTCTCTATAACGTCTTACCTTTACATACTTTTGAATGGGCTGGGAAAAGTGGCTCTATTCTATTGTTATCTTTGAGACAGGGTACCTCTATGAAGGCCAGCTGGTCTCATGTTTCTGATCATCCTGTTTCAGTCTCCTAAATGCTGAGATTACAGGCAAGCTCCACCATGCCTGCGATAGTTTTACTTAACCTGTGACAACTTTCTAATTTTAATATTTTCTTTGGTGCTTGCTTTGTATTTTGTTTTTTATTTTCTTTAGTGTATTAACGTGGTCAGCTAGGATATCACTTAGGTATCTTTGTTCTTATAATAATGCATGTCCTCAGATATAAATCCCTTTCTATAAACTGCTTTAACTGGTTCCCACAATCTATGTTATGCTATGTTTTCATTTCATATAGCTATCTTCTAAGAGGCTTTGCCAGTGCCTGAGAAATACAGAAGTGGAGGCTCACAGCCATCCATTGGACTCAGCACAGGGTCCCCAATGAGAGAGCTAAAAAATGTACCCAAGGAGCTGAAGGGTTTTGCAGCCCCCTAGGAAGAACATCAATATGAACTAACCAGTACCCTCAGAGCTCCTTGGGACTAAACCACCAATCAAAGAAATCACATGGTGAGACTTGTGGCTCTAGCTTCATATGTAGCAGAGCATGGCCTAGTCAGTCATCAATGGGAAGAGAGGTCCTAAGTCCTGTGAAGGTTCTATGCCCCAGTATAGGGGAATGCCATGGCCAGGAATGGGAGTAAGAACCCTTAAACTTGATTATAGGCTTGCAGCAAGCAAGTGAACCAATGAGTTCAATTGACTTAGATTGGCATGTGTGGGGCATTATATATAAGCACCCTTACCAGTGGCCACACCACTAAAGAAAATGTCTCTTTCCTCCACCAGATATTAATTTCATACAGATCCTCAGGGAGTGTAGGCAATTATGAGCTCCTCCAGCTCCATGGCAGAATGTGGACAGTGCAGTCTTGTACAGGTAATCACATCTGTTCAGACTTCAAGGCACTGAAAGCCATACTATACATTGTATGACACAAAACTGAGCACAAAGACTAATATGAGACTAGTTGATAAATGCCTAATTAAACTTAGACTCTCGCCAATGTAATTACAGGATATTGAAAACTGGGTTATAGGGAACAGGGTATTGGAACACTTGGGTTTAGCAAATGACTCTTCAAAATAAGCCTCGACATATCACAGAGATTCTTCATCAGGAGATGCAGCCTCTTCCATTTTATGAATATAGTTTGGCCCTTTCTTCAGACCTTTATTGATGTAGCATCTCATCCTAGGACAGAAGCTCAAATGGAAGTTTTAAAGACCAAAAGAAACATAAACCTGTACTAAGTTAAAACATATCTTCAGAACACAGGGACATGTGCATGGACATTTTTAATGATGCTTGTGGTCATGCAAACTTTATATGCCCCAGTAGAGGGGAACGCCATGGCCAAGATGTGGGAGCAGGTGGGGAGGGGAGCAGGGTGGGGGATGGGGGAGGATATAGGGGACTTTCGGGATAGCATTTGAAGTGTAAATGAAGAAAATATCTAATAAAAATTGGAAAAAAAAGAGTAAAACCACATGTAGATGAAGATGTATTAAGTTGGTGCTGTTTGTATGTAATGCAGAATAACTGCTATCAGCCCTTGCTACCCAGTACACAAGCTTTGGAGGTACAGTGTTTACTGCAGTCCTCTGGTGAAAGTTGAGACTTAAAAGTCAGGTTTAACAGGAGGATTTGATCAGATTTAACCTTACAGTGCTCTCTGGGTTCATAAACTCAAGTGGTGATGTTTCCCATTGATAAATGCAGAATAAGAATGTCTGCTGAGTAGCCTGAGAGTCTAAGTTTCAGAGGATCACAGCATTACAGCAGTAGGAAGGACGAAGCATATGCCCATGGACTGCCTCTTCCTATAGGGACTTAATTCTACCAGCATCTCTATGTCCATGTACATTTTAGAGTATTACTAGATCCAAAATCAGGTGGTGACTACAATTGTAGCTGGTTATCCAGATGCTATTAGTCAACTTCAGCAAACTGAACCATTTGTTTCCAATGCCAGTAAAATCAGGCCAGCTTCCATTTCATAAATTTAATCAACTGAGCCTTTTGTTTCCTTTGAACACCACTGTGATGTTCCCAGGGTTGACAGCAGAATGTCATACTGAACTAAGCGGACAAAAATAATTGCTTCTCCAGTTGTCTTATCAAAATGCACATGTCAAGGTAAACCCATTGAAACTCTAGCTGTCTGTTACTTCAGTGAAATAGTCAAACATCCATCAATGTACCTATTGCACATCAAAAGAACATTACACCTTCATGAACCACTAATACTAGTATTTCTAGATTTGAACGGTAGTCATACCATATTTAAGAGTGCCTTTTGGTTATTTAGTAAGGAACCTATGAGGCTACTGGATTAGAATGGAACTCAAAGCAACTGGTTTAAGTTGCAGGCCAACGAAGTACAATAAAATCTTCATGGCCAAGTAGCAAGATTCAGTCTCTCTCTCTCTCTCTCTCTCTCTCTCTCTCTCTCTCTCTCTCTCTCTCTCATATATACATGTGTGTATCTCTCTCCATGTGTATGTTAAATGTGTACATTTCAATATATGTTTTTATACATTTGAAGGTGAAATTTGGGAAAACAGAGGTTTCGAGCTTATGTTATTAAAAAGAGCCTATCAGTGAACCTGATATTACTGATTGGATAGACTGGACAATGAGTCTATCTCTACTTCCCTGGTGTTGAGATTACCGGCAAACAATTCTATCACACTTGGCTTCTTATGTAGATGCTAGGGAATTTGAACTCAGGTCCTCCTGTTTGCATGACAAGCATTGTAGCTACTGAGCCATCTCCCCAGAATCTACTCTATGTGTTTCTATGGTGAACCCTGGTGTTGTATAAGGGAAATCAACAAGAAAATCACGAAACCGTATCTTCAATTTATAATAAGCCATGACATCCTCAGCAAAAACTGTTCTTTGAGATTCTAGCTCCTGGCATTATTAGCTAGCCTCGGCAGCAGAATGTGTTATTGTTACTATTCTGGCAGCCGTTCTTGTAGGCTGAGAATGCAGCCAGCATCCTCTGCGCTTTTGGTGATATTGTTCCTTATATTACAAACACATACTGTTAGAGCAATTATTTGCATATGAAACAGCTGACTAGAAAACTGTCAGAGAACTTTAATAAATTCTAATTACCTGCTTAGAAAGAACACATCTTTAGAAATTATCCTGTAAAAATCCTCACATAATTATAGCTCTTTATATATGCAACCTTAAAGTATCCCCATTTGTATGGGTAGAGTAGCATGGCACCTGCTTGTGTTACCATTACTTAGCATGTGGAGGCAAGAAGATCAGGAGTACAAGGCCATCTACAAAAGAAATTGTGACTACAAGACCAGCAAAATGTATTCCTAAATTGACTATTTTAACCTGTATACTTCTCATATGAACACAGCAGACTTCTGAGATGTAATTGTTAACAACCTTTTGTCTGATAATTTTACATTAATCTTAATGTCATTTTCTCTTTCTCTGCCTTTGGACACTCAGATGAAGTCTTTCTCATGAGATGCACAGAGAAGCTTATCAGGTACCACTGTCAGATGCAGGTGCCATACTCATGCCCTACTTTTAGTTCTCAAGAACTGTTTTCTATTAAAGACAAATTTGGCAGTCCTTTCAGCCTGTCACCTTGAATTCCATTTTATCTGACATGATTATTGTAATTACAGGTTCCATTTTGTTGATCTATAACTGATGTATTTTTGTATTTTTTTTGTTTAAGCTAGATTTATGTCACTTTATTTATAATTATTCTTCAAACAGAATATTGTTTAGAAGATATTGTTGCAAAATGTGATGGCTTTAAAGATATTCCAAACTGTATATAATTTAGTCACACTGCAGATTTTGTTCCGGACCACTTCAATAAATCAAATATCCCAATCAAGCAAATTGCATACGTTTTGGAATGGTACTTCTCATCTCACATAAAAACTGTGCTTACAAAATTCTGTTGCCTGTGTGTAATAGATTTAAGTATAAAATATTTAAATATCTAATAGACAATACTTTATTGCTTAAAAACATTAAGGATCGTGTGATCCTCCAGTGAATCACAAGCTACTTTCCTGCTGCTTGCCAATGGATTAAGGTGGTGGTTGCCAAAAGCTGCAGTGGAGGTGACAATTTCTCAAGCTAATGTAACAACGAAGCTTTCTGCATCAGGTGGCTTTCTTACATCAAAGATTTTTTTTTTTCTGTGTAGATGACAACATATGAAAGCATGTTACCCACACTAAAACTTTGAAAATTAGAGTCAATTCTTTCAAACTCTGCCACTTTACACTCAATTGACTCTATATCCTTGATTCAGCCATGTTCTCAGTAACTTTGACAAATATAAGTCTGTCTCACTCTGCTTTCTCTGGTCATCCATACAAGGCAACTCCTTCTTTATTAAAGTTTTCTCACAGGCTGCAGCAATAGTCACATCTTCAGTTTCCACTTCTAATTTTTGAGTTTTGTTTGGATGATTTCTACCAACTTTTGTGATTTCTTCCCTCATCGAACTCTTGAATATCTAAAAATCATCCATGCTTACTCAAATCAACTTCTTCCAAAAAAAAAGAAAAAATCCTGTGAATGCAGGCAAGTTGGCCTCATCACATGGTTGGTTATTGTTCCTGCAGTGTCTAGACCAGTGATTATTTCAGGAATTTCAACACACTTTTTTTTCAAGTCTATAAAGTAGATTTGGGTAACTATAAAGGAGTAACTATCTATGGTAGAGTGTTAGGAAAAATAGTTCTGATAAGACACAAAGTTCAAAGCATTTCTTTGATGAAACGGATGCAGAATGAGTCTTGAGTTAGCAGGCTTGAAAGAATGTTGTGACTCATAATACAGATGCATCAGAGACCCTGGTGTATTGCCAGAAACATTTAAAAAGAATATTTCATCCCTAAATAGTTATTCCCCAAAATGGACTCCAAATATTTGGTAAACCATAGAAAGATATGTGTTACCATCTAGACTTTATTGTTCCATTTATAAAGTAGAGCTCACATGGAATAGATTTAGTATAGTTCCTAAAGATCTTAGGCTTTTCAGAATGGTGAATGACCATGATATGAATAGAAAAAATCAGTGGGTTTCTAACAAGAGAATCCCCTTCCTTTTGAAGCTTCAATGCAGACCCAGATTTCTCTATAGTTATCAAAGTCCTCAAAAGAATCTTCTCTCAGAGGTGTTGGGTTTATGGTGAAGATGTGTTCCACTGTGCAGTCATGTTGGTCAGGTACCTTAGTTGTGCGGATCCTCTGGGTAACCTCCCTCAGCTGTGCAGATCCCTGGGTAACTTCCTGCTGCTCCTACCCAGGAGGCTCCAGCTTGAAAGGAGGGGGTTTGGCTTTAATCTTATGAACTCCAACTTGGCTTTAAATGTTGTCTGCAGTTTCCTCATTTCTCTCAGCCTTTATGGAATTTAGTAGAGTGAAGCCTTGCTAATATTGGGCTTTGGCTTAAGGGAGCATTGTGCCTGGCCTGGTGTTCTATCTAACCCACTTCATACAGCAAGGGAAATGTATTGCTTCCTTATTATTGGATGATTCACTGGAGTAGCACTTTATACTTCCTGCAGAACTTTCCTGTGCATTTGCAATATGACCATTTGATATGAGAGTCACTTTTTTTTTCTTTTATCATATCTTTCTTGGGTTCTTAAATTGGATAGCATGCAAATCTTCCTTTTATTGAATTTTTGTGGATCATGACAGGGTTATTAATTGGCAGAACTTCAGTATTGTATCCATGTTATTGCAGATATGGGTATATGCACAGGTGGTACCTGTGGGTGAGTGTGCATGTGAACACTAGAGTTCAATATCAGGTGGTTTGTGTGTGTATTCGTGGGGAGGAGGAGGAGAGAGAGGAGAAAGAGGAGGGAGAGGAGAGAGACTTTCCATCTTTTTAAAAGAAGATCTCTCGTTGAACATGACCTTTGAAGACTTGGATAACTGGTTAATGAGCTCCAGGTCTCCACCTGGATCCCCAGAACTGAGCTTAGAGGCACATATTACCAGGCCCAGCTTTGTAGTTGGGTACTGGAAATCTGAATTCAGGTCCTTATGCTTGCATGACTGCACCATCTTCCCAGACTCCTTCCGTGCTCCTTTAAAGCCTTGCAAAAGTTATCTTAAGACCCATACTGATAGGAAACATACAAAAGAGAATTCTTGGAAATGTAGTCAAGTTACTCAAATGACATATTATTATGTCTTACTGTTTCCCCAAATAGTAAAACTTGTGTTTTATCCTGAAATTTATTTATCAAAACCAAGAAAAAGAAAATCTTGAGAAATGTCAGAATACAGTCTTTTCATGTCTAATATATTGGGTTAAAACGAATCCCATAGTCATTAAGAGGACTGTTGACATTAGCTGAAGTGCCCAACAGTGGGGAGATGAAACCAGAAGAGATAACCTCCAGTAGATAGGCATGACCCCCAGTTGAGGCAGGAGGCCACCTACACATCTTCAAAACTTTGAACCCAGAATTGTTCCTATCTACATGAAAGGCAGAGACAAAAATGAAGCAGAGACTTAAAGAAAGGCCACCCAATGACCTGCTCAACTTGGGATCCATTCCATATGTGCACACCAAATTCTGACACTATTACTGAAGCCATATAGTGTGTGCAGCAGACAGGGGCCTGGTATGTCTGTCCTCAGATAGGATCTACCAGCAATGGACTAAAACAATTGCAGATACTTACAACCAACCATTGGATTGAATTTAGAAACTCATATGGAAGAGTTAGAGGAAGGACTGAAGGAACTGAAGAGGATTGCAACCCCATAGGAAAAACAACAGTGTCAACTAACCTAGACTCCTCAGAGTTCCCAGATATTAAGCCAAAAACCAAGGATCATACATGGGATGGCTCATGGCCCATAGGGCACACATGTAGCAAAGGACTGTCTTGTATGGCCTCAGTGGGAGAGGATATGCTTTATCCTGTGGAAACTAGATGCCCCAGGGAAGAGGAATGCTGGTAGGGGTGAGGATAGGGTGGGTGAGTGGGTTGGGGAGCATCCTCTCAGAGGCAGGGGCAAGGGGGTATAGAGTGAACAACCTAGGGGGACCATGAAGGGGGGAAATTTTAGTATGTAAAATTATAAAATAACTTAATAAAAAGAGTTAATACTCTTGTATGCGATATTTAATGCCAGCTGCTTAAATGTGTTGTAATGAAAATGATATGTTGCTGATTAATCCTAGTTTCTATCAATGACTTCTGAATCATGTACTCCAATGAGCAGAGCTCTAATTTCAGCATATAAGGGGTTTATCTCTTTGTTATTCACTCGGGCAGACATGCTAGTGCAGCCACACTATTGTTAGATGATTTAAATCACTTAAATTATAATCTGTTTAGTTAAGATACAAGTTGTGATTCCCCTGGCCCTAAAAATCATAATAAGCAGCAAGGCTTTATGGAAGCATTAATAATCAAACTCACAGCTGGGGCTCATCAACACAATCCAAGTGCATTAAAGTTGGAAGCAGTGGTTGGAGGAGCTCTGGAACCATCCTGCCACGGCTCAGGCAGCCAAATCCATTACAGGGTGCTCCAAATGCATAACTCAAAAGGGAAGGGAAGCAGGATTCAGTGATCTCCAAGTGCACAGTGGGGTGGATGGAAGTGAAGCCCACATCCCATCTACCAGAAACTGTCAGCCAAGTCCTTATTAAAACAAAGGACCTAACAAAGACATTGCCAAAATGGTGCACTTCAATAATGAGATGGAACTGATCCTTTATTCAATTTACACATCTATTTGTCTGGAAGCCTTCATTGGGAGGCAATCATGTCTGAATGCTAATCACTTTTTAACTGGAAATTTGCCAGCCAGAGTATACTATCAAACCTAAAATGTTTTTATTTTGTAGATCTTGAATTGATAGGAAAGAATTTAGAAAATTGAAATATAATTTGTGGATAAATATTGAGGTCCTTGAAACAGAAATATTCTAGGTATCATTGTGGTCAGTTTAAAGCTGTGTCTTCTGACCACTCGAATGACTTTAGTAAATCATGAAACAGGGGGGAGGGGTGGGAGATGGTGCAGTGTGTAAGATGGCTCATGAGCACTGCATTCCCAGTACATGCTTAAAAAGCCAGATGTGGAGGGACACACCTGTAACCCCAGCAGGGTGAAAATGGGAAGGTCACTAGGCCTGCCGACTGCCAGCCTAGCTCCAGATTTAATAGGAGAACTTCCTCAAGGGAATTAGGTAGGGAGTTACGGAGCAAGAAAACAGACATCTTGTCTTGGATTTTGTCCATGCATACTGCATCAGCACTTAACCTACACATGTATACACTTGCATACACACACATACACACACACACATATGCATACATTTCCACACAGACACAAGCACATGCAAATGCACACACATTTGCATGCATACAGATATACACACAGGCACACAAATATACAAATAGACACACATACACGTAAACATAAGCATACACATGTATACACATACAAATATACATACATACAAACAAGCAAGCATACAAATACACACATACACACAAGTATACACACATGTATACACATTCAAATACAGACATATATACAAGCACATACATATTTAAACACATATAAAAATACACATACATGCACCACACAGGTACACACACATATATACACATGCAAATACATATTATTGCCAAAAGTTTTTTTTTCTAATTCTACTTCAAATATGACCCTGCTTTCAATAAATTTAATTGTATAGAGGATTTCTCTCATGCTGCTATCAAGCTCAGACTCTTGAAAGACAATTTTTTCATTGGCAACATTGGGCCATAGTTCTTGAAAAATCCCTTTTAAAGTTTTCTAAAATTGTAACTAATGCATCAAGTTAAAAAGAAAGTAAGAACAAAAGGGTATTGAGCCATATCTGGATGGGAGCTGAATCTAATATGCTTGCATCCATCAGACTAATTGTCAGCTACATTACTCTATTTCAATGTTTTTATGAATAACTATCTTATGAACAGTGATTTAGAAAAAACTTCAGATTTCTAGATATGAATTACCACTTCACAAAACATACTTTACCTGATCCAATAAATTTTATTTTTATACTGCTTCTTTAAATTCTTGTTTCTGTACCCATAGGTCAGTACATCTCTCATCTCTCATTAGAGAAGCTTCCTTTTGAAGCAGATAGTGTCTAATGCAGAGACCAATGGCTGGTCAGTATCCAGAGAGTAAAAGACGATAGATATGGAGTGCTCACATCTAAATATCGCATCTATACCCTACCTTCTCTCTCCAACACTTGGGGTCATTGCAAAAGAGAAAGCAAAAAGATTGTATGAGCCAAATGTAGTCAACATCTGTAGTTAAAGTCTATTTTCTGGACATAACAGAACTGTTGCACACATGAACTCACAGAAGCTCTGGCTACATACTCAAAACCTTCACAAATCAAGCCAGACACAAATCTCAGCATTGGTTGAGAAGGGGCTATGAAATTCTCCTCTTAGCTGAGGAGCTATTTATAACTGATGGATGTTGCTGCTAGGAGAGAAAGAATCTGTTCTCTATTTTCTGAAGTTAAAAGAAAATTCAGTTTATATAAAGAATTTAAAGGCAATAGGGAAGAGTCAGTTATTTTCCTATTAGTCACACACACACACACACACACACACACACACACACACACATTGCCTATTTAAAGTACAAAGAAAAAATACATGCTTAGATATTATATAACCACAGTAAATCACTTTCTGGTTTAATAGTAATGTTAGTGAGAGATAAAATAGATTTGCTGATAGCAGCACCCTTATACACCCCTAAAACTTTGTATTCTAAGTCAGACTCTGAATTTTAGATAGTATTGTGGTTCATTTAAATTAACAACTCGACACTATCTAGAATCATCTGAGAAAGTAATCTCAATAAATAGTCTGTCTACATCATATAGTTCTATGAACAGGCCTGTGGAGTAATTATCTTAAGTACTTTCATCAAGGTAGGAGGACCCACCCACTGTGGGTGATACCATTCCCTATGCAAAAGATCCTGAACAAAGAAAGCAAGTTGAGCTCAAGAATGCTTACATGCATTCATTCTCTCCACTTTTGACTTTGGATTTCATTAGCTTTCTAAGGTTCTGCCATCCAGACATTCCTGAAGTGATGGACTTCTACTTGGAACTGGGAGAGAAAATAAACCCTTTTTCCATTAAATTGCTTTTGTCCTAGTATTTTATTGTGGCAACAGTAAGTGAAATTAAGATAGTTCAAACAATCAGTTTTCACAGGTGATGGCAACCCTTTACTTCTCTATGATCTTACTCTGGAGAGATCATCAGAAGGTCTCTTTTTGTTATGCAAAAATTATTCTTGATAACTATAGTTATTTCATTATATTCACTCAATTCATAATTTCACCCCACAGTAAGATTAGTTTATATCTATTCAGAATAAACATGTTGAAATACAATCACGGATGGTATTAGGCTGTAGGGCCTTTGAGAAGGTCATGAGAACAGCGCTCTCCTGGACAGAATAATTGGATTTATCAAAGTTTCCAAGTTGCTTCCACCTTTGAGGAAATAAAAAGGAAGGAAAGGAACTGAGCTCCCATCAGGAACTAAATTTGCTAGCACCATGAGTTAAACCCCTCAACTTCAAGAATTGTGACAAAAAATAAAACATCCACTATTTTTTAGTATCTGATATTTTACCATTTTTGTTATTATTCTGCCACTTTTGCTAAATTCACATGCATAAACTAAGATAGTATACTGATAAATATAAATAACGCTGTGGCAAGGTCACATACATATACATTGGATGTCATTAAACAAGAAAATACATTCTTTTCTCATACAATTTGAGACAGAAGTGTAAAGTAGACAACTCTTTCATAGCCAATAAGTGCACTGGTCCTGCTGAGCTTTTCCAGTTGCCTTTTCCATGGGCATGGAGCTAAAGTGATGGGGAAATCCACCATGGTTCATCTGCTTAGTCAAATTGGTCTCCACAAAATATGTCTTGGGTTCTGGCTTGACAGGACTTTCAGACAGAGGCTCTAGTACCAAAATTTTGTCTGCATTGTGTCCCCAACTCAGGGTACTTATGAAAGATCACATTGCCTACAAAAGAATAAGAAATGTTTTCCTTTCTCACCAGCCCAAATAATGCACCGTGCATGAATTTCTGTTCTTTCTCTCTACCCCCTTCTTGCCTTCCAGACTAAAGGTCCCATAAGCTATAAAGAAACTTGCATATTTTCTAGGCCCAAATTATGAATGCATAAAGCTACATTTTTGTCCTTGACTCTTTTATTCTGCTGGGAGGTGAAAGGTTTAAAACCCAATGTTCATTTCTCTTCTACTGAGAATATAGATTTTTTCCCCCCTTTTTCTTTATTTTTACCAAAAATACTACATTCTCTGTAAATCTGAGATCGTTTTCTCTGTCAAATTTGAGCTATTCTATGTACTTAGCCACACTTTCCTAGAAATGTAGTTCAGTTTCAGAGTTTCAGAGGCCCGATCAATTCAGAGGCATGGCCAGTTCCACACTGTGATCAGAGTCCTACTTTCTTACATTAGCTTTTCCTGGAGCATTTGAAATTTTATTTTCGACTCTCTATTTGCTATGTTCTCTGCCAAGAGATTTAGAAACCATTTGCTTATTTCAACCTTAGACACATGAGAAAATAGTTAATCCTGTCATCCTATTTTACAATTGAATAAGGCTTGGCTGGGATAAATTAGTCACCCATAATGTATTTAGGAGATGGCTGGGTGGTGACCCTTTGGTCAATGAGAATTACCTCAATGCTGATAATCGGTCCTGATTCGTGGGTCCGTTTTCAAATTCTATTCTATAAGTCCATGGTTTTCCTGGCTGAAGTGTAATCTGAGAGATTCTGCAGAGGTATTTCCCTCCAAAGGAATAAAATTAGGACATGAAAGAGAGATCATGCCAAGACCAAGACGTGGAGGAAATTTAAGCCCTGAGAACATTTAATCTTTGAATTCAGTTTGGCTTGAATCCTGACTCTCCTAGATGATTTAAAACTTTATGAATAAATAAATTCCCTCCTCTTGTTTAAACTAGCTTAACTTGTGCTTTTATTAGTAACAATACAGTGGTGGAGTCTGGGGCTCTGCGACTTCAAAGTTGATGTGGCATAATTCACGTCACTGGATTGTTAGTCAATAGACATTGTTATGGCGGGTTTCAAAAAAGTTCCCTCATCCATATCATGACTTACAAAGTAAACATACTCTGTAATTTCCTTACCCTATTAATAATGTGAACATTTTCTCATATTAATTCAAATGTGTCTGGTGTAGCAATTTACTATGGAGGAGCACAAGCAGTAGGGCTTTTCAAAGCCTTAGCCTGTATTATGAATGAGCTTTGCATTACAAATGCTATTATGAACTTTCTGCAGGATTTAGGCATATTTTACTTGAAAGTGTTCAGTAAAGAAACATTTATGCATGTTTCTCTTCTCTCTTTCAAATACAAATGTATCATGTCCTGGGTCAAGCTATACAAATACATACACACACACACACACACACACACACACACACACACACAGAGATATATATATATGGGAGTCACATATGTGGCCCATTTGTTTCCCTTCTCCCCAGCTCTGTTTCAATATATCCTGGTGATGAGTTGAATGACTGCCTTCCTGCCTTCCAAGCTAAAAAGGAAATCACTTCACCTGATTCAGACTCTTTGGACCTGACTGCACATTTAATCTGTCTGAATGAATTAGAATCAGAAGAAAAATGGCTGTTCTCAAACAAGTAGTTCTTAGCAGAGCCGATGAAAGATTTCTTTTTCATTTAACTCATGGAGAATCTGCTAGTCCTTGTGCTGGCTGTAAGAAAGTGTTGATTTTTTTGAGTAATACTCACACTCCCTGGCTCTGAAATGAATAAATCCCCTGAGATTGTTTGTCAAGTGGCCATTTGAAGACACATATCCTTCAATGCCCTTGGCACACAAAATCTCACCAGCAAACATGGTGCTGCCTGCACTATACCTAACTTGGAGGCACTCTTGAATCATTTTAGCCTATTGCCTCTCTGAAGGTACTGCCAGCAGTTAGTGAGCCATATATAAAAATGGAAACATTTCGGTCTCAGGCCAAGACAGCAGCATAAAGCAACTGCTGCAAGAACTCAAAGTCTTCAGAAACAGAACTGTCTGATGGAGCTGAGCTGACGAAGCAACAGGCTCTGATTTCATTTAAGTTTCTCACTTATGAAGCTCACAAACTCCCACCCCCACCTCACCCCTCAGACCCACTGCTGTCCTGAGTACTGCTGCTGCTGCCAGGGATGGGGAAACTCAATGGCACATGCTATATATTAAATACTCCGTTGTATGCAGAGGTCTTTTGAACACAGAATGAGTTTTCCATTTAGCCATTATGGGGAATGAACATTGGGACAGGATAGAGGGAAACTACAGAAACTTTGAAGAATTGGTAAGAGACCAAGAGGCAAAGATTTTTGTATCCCAGTGTCCAATGGGCATTTAACTGGTTGGAGGTCTGTGCTTCAACTTTGCACTTTTGCCTAGAGGAAGGGAAGAATGACACTCATTCTTTGCCTACTTATTGAATACCTGCAGTTACCAATCACCACAGATACTATGGTGAAGACTCAGGGAGGTAAAATATAAAGAAGTAATGACCACAAAATGCAGACTCTTGTTTTAAGGAAATGTCAATGGACTACAAAACTGAAACATGAGATTTTTTTTTTTGAAAGCATCAGTAAACGCCCAATGGAGTTAAAAGCTCAAATGGACTTTGCATTGTTTGTCTTTAGTTCAGTTCCATTGCATTCGCCTGTGTGTGTGCACTCACAAGCAGGCATGCAGGCACATCCACCGACTGATGCTTTCTGTAGGGGGTGATGCTTTAGACATCTCTTTGCTATTCTACATCCTGAGTCAGAGGTCAGCTCCTCCATTAAGTTTTCCTGAACATGCTCTTCCTGAACAACTGTATTGACTTTGAAAGGTACAGCTTCACCTTTCTTCAGCGAGGACTTTAATATTCAAGAAATATTACATAAAAAAGTCATTCAACATCCTCATTGCATAAATTCATTATGAAGACACTGAACCATAAAAATTCAATTAAGATTGGGTAAATAGAGTGAAGATATTTTTATAATTTAATTAATTAATGTACTTATTATGGCTGTACATGGGTACACACGAGTCGGAGTGCACATGAGGAAGTCAGGACACATGAGTCAGAGTGCACATGAAGTCAGGACACAGAATGCAGGTGTTGGTTCTCTCCTTCCAACATGTGAGTCCTGGGGAATCAAACTAACGTTGTCAGCCTGGAGGCCTGACAAATTGTACATTTGCCCAATGTCTTAGTTTTAGGGTTTCTATGGCTTCAGTGAAACACCGTGGCTGAAAGCATCTTGGAGGAGGGGTAACGGTTTATTTGGCTTACACTTCCAGATCATAGTCAATGACTGGAGGAAGTCAAGATAGAAATTCAAACAAAGCTGAAACCTGGAGGCAGGAGCAGATGCAGAGGCAAAGAAAGAGTGGTTTTTTTTGTTTTGTTTTGTTTTTTGTTTTTTGTTTTTTTTGTTTTGTTTTGTTTTCTGAGACAGGGTTTCTCTGTATAGCCCTGGCTGTCCTGGAACTCACTTTGTAGACCAGGCTGGCCTCCAACTCAGAAATCCTCCTGCCTCTGCCTCTGCCTCCCGGGTGCTGGGATTAAAGGTGTGTGTGCCACCATGCACGGCCGGAAGAGTCTTGCTTACTGGCTTGCTCCACATAGCTCAGCTTGCTTTCCTATAGAACCCAGAACCACCTGCCTAGGTCTAGCCCCACCCACAATGAGCTTGACCTTCACACATCAATCACTAATAAAGAAACTACCCAACTACCCTACAGGCTTGCCTACAGCCTGATCTTGTTAAGGCATTTTCTCAGTTAAGTCTCCCTCCTTTCCAGTGACTCTAGCTTGTGTCAAATTGACATAAAACTAGCTAGCACACACAATAAACCATCTACCCAGCCCCCAAAATGAAAATATTAATGTTTATATTTTTGTGCATTTACTGAACCAGTACATCCTATCTTATGCCTTTATAACACAGAACTTGACTCTAGGTGACCTTAGTTGTAAAATCCAGTCTTAAGATAAGTCTCCTTTGTAACATTTTGGTCAATAGCTTGCTTTTCTGTTGCTATGATAAAACATCTTGACAAAAGCGACTTTATTGAGAAATGGCTTATTTTGTTCTATAGCTACAGAGTTGTACAGTCAATCATGGTGAAGAGACCATGGAAGGGATGGTAACTGAAGTAGGGAGATGGCTAGTACATCCATACTCAGGAAGCTGAAAGTGAATGGGAAGTGGTGCCAGTCTATAAAGCCTCAAGACCATTCCCCAGTGAGTGACTTCCTCCAGCCAGACATGAAAAGTCCAAATTTCAAGCAGGTGAGTGTGTGTATGAGAGAGAAAGAGAGAAAGAGAGAGAGCAACAGAGAGACAGAGACAGACAGAGAGTCAGAGAGACAGAGAAAAACAAAGAGAAGAGAAAGAGAAAGATAGCTTTACATGTTAGCCCAGTGTAGCTCAGAGCTTACTAGGCAGTCCAGCCTATCCTCAAACTTGCAGTAATCTTACCCTGCCTCCCAAGCCCAGCAATTAGAAGCATGAGTAACAGTGACCAGGTAATTTCAAATAAACTGATTGCTTAGGCAGTTTTTCTTTATTTATTTTTTAAACTGTGAAAGTGAATGAAAAATTACTTTCATTGTAAACTCATTATGCCCATAAGTGAAATGCTGATTTAGCTTAAGTGTTCTGTGACTCAGTTGAACCTCACTTTCTTCTGCTTTGGGTTACTGCATCCTTTGGTTAATCCAACCTACCAAACCAATTTTGGTCTGATAAGTTTAACTAACTTATGAAGCATATTTACTATTAAAAATTCTATAACTAAATTGCCTGAGTCACATGAAATCATGAAAAATGTCTAGTCCTTCACAATGCATCTCCTTCTTCCCATCCCTTTCAAAATGTATTTTCTTCTCCCCACTTATACATGCTATCTAGTCATGTAATAAATATATATGTACATGATTGAAATATTATTTCATGCTGATCACCTACCTCTGATCACCTACCTTCTCTACCAATAACACACACACACACACACACACACACACACACACACACACACACACCTGCTTCTTTCATGTCTCTTTTATTCTATTATCTTCTTCTATCTCTCCATTAAGATTTTTCAGTATGTGGGTACCTTTACCAATGATGTGTATTTCTTGGTGTTATCAGATAAGGGGATCTTGATTTTTAGTTCACTGGGCTAGTTTTTTTGCCTTTCAAGTAGTAATCAGAGGCTAATTGTGTTTAGGGTTGTCTTTTTGAGTTACTTGTTCATTGTTCTTTTGGCTGAATGGATTGTTGCTTATTAGTATTAAGAGGGGTATTGCTTTACTGTGTCAGCCATGGCAGAGTTTGGGGGTTCTTCATTTTCCCATGCTCTTTACATGGGACTTTCTTCTTACTCTATGTATAATATTTTGTTAAATCCTTTCTGGAGGGCTGAGTTAGTTATCGTGAATTGCCTTATTTTGAATTTCTCTTGAAATGTTACTTCTCGTCTGAGTAGTATCCATATACACGTTGTGTGCACAAATGTGTGTTGATGTGCACGCACATGTGTATGTGTGAGCAAGTGAAAGGCAGATGTCATTGTAGAATGTATTTCTCAATTGCTCACCTTAATTTTTAAAGAAGAGTGTCTCACTGAATTTGGAACACACTGATTCAGCTAGACTAGCTGTTGAGAAAGCCCCAGGGACCCTCCTGTCTCTGCTTGTTCATTACTGGAATCACAGGTATGTGCTGCTGTACCCAACATGTTTACGTGAGTGCCAAGGATTGAACTTGGTCCTCCTGGTTGCACAGAAAGCACTTTGGTTAGAAACTGAGCCATCTTCCCAACCCCTTGAAATGTTCCTATTTTCCACCAAGTTTAAGAGATGTGCAGAGCATTGTTGGTTGTCAATTGTTTTCATTCAGTTGTACTTCTCTGGCTTCTAGCATTGTTGATAAGAAATCAGATGTATTCTCAGTTGTTAGTCTTTATCCATGAGCTGACACTTTCCTCTTATAAAGATTACTGTTTCTGTTTGATAAATGACCATTTCTTTATGTTCTAGAATTTTAAAATTTTATTTTATTTACATTCCTATCATAGCTTCTTCTCTCGCTCTCCCCACCCCATTCTTCCTCCCCCTTCCTCTTAGAGGATGTTCTCTCCCACCAGACCTCCCCCTTCCCTTGGGTTTCAGTCTCTTGAGGATTAAGCACATCTCCCACTAAGGCCTGACCAGGAATACCTCTGCTATATTTGTACCAAGGGCCTCAGACTGACCCATGTATGCTCCCGGATTGTGGCTCAGTCTCTGGGAGCTCCCTGAGGTCTGGATAAATTGAGACCTGATGGTCTTCCTATGGGATTGCTCTCACCTTAAGCTTCTTTAATCCTTCCCCTAATTCAACCATAGTGGTCCCCAACTTCAGTTCAATGATTGGGTATAAGTATCTGCCTCTATCACAGTCAGCTGCTTGTAGGGCATCTCAGGGGGCAGCCATGCCAGGCTCCCATCTGTAAGTATATCATAGCATCAGAAATAGTATCAAGCCTTGGTGACCTCCTATGAGATGGATCCCAAGTTGAGATGGTCATTGGACTGCCTTTCCTTCAGTCTCTTCTCCATTTTGGTTCCTGCAGTTCTTTTAGACAGAAACAGTTCTGGGTCAGAAATTTTGACTATGGGTTAGGAACCCTGTCTCTATGCTTGAGGCCCTGTTTATCTATTGGGCTCCTTGAGTTCCTTCTACCCAGTGTTGTGCATTTTGGCTAAGGTCAGCCCCATTGAGACCTTAGAGTCTCTCACTTCTGAGTATCTGGTACTTTCTTTCTAGAGGGACTCACCCACCTCCCACCCTTGATGGCTTCTTATCTCCATCCATTCCCCAAAAACATACAATGGAAAAAGGAAAGCATTGTCAATAAATTGTGCTAGTCTAATTGGCAGACTGTATGTAAGAGAATGAAAATAGATCCATATTTATCGCCCTGAACAAAGCTCAAGCCCTAGTACATCAAGGGCCTCAACATAAAACCAGATACTCTGAATCTAATAGAAGAGAAAGTGAGAAAGAGCCTCAAACTCATTGGTACAGAGGAAACTGTCTTTGTGGTATGTGTCATGTGTCCTTGTGGTATGTGGTATGTTTCATGTGTTCCTGAACTCATCCATGGCTCAGATTCTAAGATGAACAATTAATAAATGGGACCGCATGTAACTGAAAAGCTTCTGTAAGGCAACAGACATCATCAATAAAACAAATCAGCAATCTATAGATTGGAAAAAAAAAATCACTAACCCTACATCCAACAGAGGGCTAGTATCCAAAATACATAAAGAACTCAATAAGTTAACCTCCAAAAAACTGAATAATCCAATTTAAAAAATGGGGTACATAGCTAAACAGAGAATCCACAACAGATGAATCTCAAATGGCTGAGAACACTTAAAGAAATGTTTAAAGTCCTTAGCCATCAGAGAAATGCAAATCAAAATGACCCTGAGATTTTTGACTTACACCAATCAGAATTGCTAAGATCAAAAACTCAAGTGGCAGTACATACTGGTGAGGATGTAGAGAATGAGGAACACTCCTCTACTGCTTGTGGGATTGCAAGCTGGTACAACCACTTTGGAAATCAATCTAGCGGTTCCTCAGAATGAAGACCCAGCTATAGCACTCTTGAGCATATACCCAAAAGATGTCTCACCATACCACAAGGACACATGATCCACCATGTTCAAGCAGCCCTATTTACAGCAGCCAGAAGCTGAAAACAACCCAGATATCCCTCAAATGAAAAATGGTTACAGAAAATGTGGTTCATTTACAGAATGAAATACTATTAGTACTAAAAATGAGGGTATCAAAAATTTTGCAGGCAAATGGATGGAGCTAGAAAATATCAGACCCAAAAGGGCACACATGATATATATACTCCGATTAGTGGATATTGGCCAAAAAGTACAGAATGCCTAGGAAATAACCCTCAGACCATAAGAAGTATAATAAGTATAAAGGCCCAAATAAGAATGTTTCAACTGCACTTAGAAGGGGGAAGGAAATAATCAAAGGGGGAAGAGGAACAGGGATCTGGGTGGAAGAGGGAAGGGGTAGAGGAAAAAGGGAACAGGATCTGATATGAGAGTAGGGGACAGGAAAGGAACCCAGAGGACCAAGAGCATGAACATAAGTTTTTGTATAAACTGTAATTAGGCTTTATATCAACTCAGTCTTTTAACCAATAGATTATTGTTGTTCTATTGAATGTATCTATGAGTTCATAGATATTCTGGGCATAATCATCTTTTTGATTTTTTGTTTCTATGTGTCTGCGTGTATTGTTGTCTTCACTTGTTTTTCTGCTGTACTCCTCCCTGACAGTTTTCTTCTACTTGGTCTTGGTATTGATGGCGCTTTCTTCCACTGTAAGTTGTTTTCTTGTCTTCTTTTTCCTTCCTTCCTTCCTTCCTTCCTTCCTTCCTTCCTTCCTTCCTTCTTTCCTCCCTTCCTCCCTTCCTTCCTTCCTTCCTTCCTTCCTTCCTTCCTTCCTTCCTTCCTTCCTTCCTTCCTCCCTTCCTTTATTCTTTCATTCCTTTCTCTTTTTTAAAAAAAGTAATTTCAACTAATTCTGTATGGTTCTTTTTCAGTGTTTCAATTCCTTAGTGGTTTTCCCTTAATGTTCTTGTTTGTCTGTAAGCTTAGATTTTTCAAAACCTACTTTATTTAAGGTTCTTAAACATTTCAAACTCCCTTCTAGCCCAATGACCAGAGGTAGGAGAGAAATAATGTTAACAGGGAAAGGGAGTTGTGGATCTGTTTAGAAGTACTTCCTCAGGGCAATTTCACTCTTCATTGTCAGGATACCAACAGTCCAGTTCAATAACAACACTAAATATGAACCAGTAGCAGCAGTTCAGTCCAATAGCAAACATCAAACAGGAAATGATTGCAATGGTTAGATCTAAGAGAAGTGGCTAGAATCTGTTGGAATACCACGAGAAGCTCTTTGGAACATTTTCTTCTGTGGCTTGAAGACTAGCAAGGACCAGCAAAGATGAACAAAGCATTGTACTGTGTAGTCATGCAAGAGTATCCTCTCACTGTTTGTGGGCTTCTATTTACATTCTTTCAAACCATCATTTGCCTTCTCAAAGTGTCTGTTTTCAGCAAAACATCATATGCCTTCTCATAAGACAACTACCAGAAAAACATCATGTGACACAACTGAGTTCTTGAAGAAACCAGAGATTTCCACTTCATTTTTCTGCTCAAAATTCCTGACCACATTTCATTCACTTTGGTAACTCTCTCATCTAGGTCCTATTGCTTGCTTAGTTTATTTGGGTCATTCATGCTGTCATTAATCCTTTTTGAAAGTAGTACCCTGAAGTTGTTTTCTGCATTTCATCTATCACATTCTTGGATTTATGTTCCCTATCACACTTAGGAGGAAGCCAACTGAAGTAGCAAATACAGTGATAAGGTCCTAGTTCTTTAGAAGATGATACATAGTCCACTATAATCTCTAGTAGGTTCAGAGATAGTGCAATTAGGTGAAATGCAGTTTATAGTGTTTTTAGAGGTAAGGCACTAGTAGTTAAGTAGTGAAATGTAAAGGAATGGGCAGAGAGTATAAATGAAATGGAAGTATATGGGTCAGAAGTCTGAGAGAGAGTAGAGAAAATATAGAGTAGGTTCAGAGAAAAATACCCAGGAAGTAAAGAGCAATAGGCCACAGGAGATTGTGTTGTCTCAACTTGCAATGTTCTAATTTCTTCAGTCAATCAGCCTTTGGGGTTCACAGTATCTTTCCAGAAAGTCTCACTCAGTGGTCTTAGGTACCTGTGTTCAGGATGCTGCCACAGCCGCCACTGCTGCCACTACTGCTGCTACCTAAGCAGCTGGAGGCAGGTTGGCATCTTCTTCATTGAGAAGCCGAAGTTTATTGTTTCTTTCTTCAGCCTTTTCTCTCCTGTGGCCTATTGCTCTTTACTTCAACTTTTACTTTTCATGAGGTGACAATGAGGAGGTTTCTAATCTTCCACCTTACCTGAAAGCCTGATTTCAATATCCATACAGTTGGAATGCATCAACTAACATATGCTTCCGATATGTCAGAGCAGTACGCGAGAAAACAGTGCAGAGTAAACAGAGACCTAGTTGATGTCTTTCTTCACTTTGACTTCATAGTTAGTGCTTCTGAAGGATATTTTTAAGGGGGGAAAGTATCGTAATATTGTGCCCCTTTATACATTTTCTCATTCTTAAAGGAGAAGGGGATACTTTAAAAATCTACAAGTGCTATTGTAAAAGGTGTTTCTACTTTTCTTTTAAAATATATACCAGTGTGCATTGAGAAAAATTACACACTGCTCCCAGATTTAAGTTTTTTTTCTTTTATTTTTTATTAGATATTTTCTTAATTTACATTTCAAATGTTATCCAGAAAGTTCCTTCTAACCCCCCCACCCCCACCTCCAGCCTGTTCCCCTACCCACCCACTCCCACTTCTTGGCCCTGGCATTCCCCTATATTGGGGCATATAAAGTTTGCTATACAGTTCAGTCCTACCACAGTAATTCTATATAAATCCATTTGAAAATTTAGACTCCTTTGTCTGAGACTTAAACAATTTTGTAGTAAGCAGTAGGTTAGCAGTGGGTGAGTTACACAGTCTGCTTCATCCCTGACTTCTGTAGTTTGGGATTGAACTATCACATTACTTTCAAGTGTGCAGGCCAATTGAGGCTGTGTTCTACACCCCAACTGATCTGTCTCTGACTTATTAAAACTATAGTAACTGAGACACAATAGTGCATAAACCATTAAATTTGCCACTTCTAGGTAGAACAGGTGGAGACCATGGATGCACACTCATTCAACAAACAAACCAAACCTTTGAAATCCTTCTACTACTCTCTTGAAACATTTAGCTCACAAAATATAAAAGAAGTTACTATGAGGTCTGTCTTCAGGGTCAGTTGCTTCTGCAGAACAAAACAGTCTTAAAATTCAAAACACAAATCTTTCAGTAATGTAGCTCCTTATGAACCCCACTTCTCTTATAGAAATACACATGTTCACCAATGTTCTGCAGGAGATAGAAAATGCATTTAAAATGTTATAAGATTGATCCCATTTCATACCCATCAACATAATTTATCTTCAAATTATTACAAACACAACATTTTTTGTTAGTGTTCTTTCCCAAGAGATTGAGTTGCAGAGTTATAGAGAAAACATTGATTGCTAGGAATTTACATTTTTAAAACCAAAGTATGACTTTTGGGTATTATAATAATGGTGAAACATTATTTATATAAAAAAATCAAAGAACTGCAATCCCAGAGCTATTCATAGTTAATCTTCATGGTTTATCTTTCAATGGTCTGAACATTCAGCCAAAATGGGAATTTTATCAAGGTTCAAGGTTATTCCCATTTTATTTGGCAATCTTTTAATATCCTTATAGTTTCATATATTCATTTAATTTGACAATTTAGATATAGAGTCTATCTGTGTGAAGGATATGGAAAATATATGATATTCTTAATATTAACATAATGGCTATCACATCACATCTATTGTATTCTTAAACTTACCCAAACCAGACTATAAATGCAAGAATGTCTAAAGCAGCATTTCTTTTTCTTTTAGAAAATTTTGATTCTTATTTTTATGAAATTTCAAAGTCTTAAAATATTTCCTCATACTTCTTTCATTCCTTTAAAAATAGATATCCATCAAAGTGCTTAGTACCACTGCCTAAGCTCTCAGTCACAGATGGAGTCATCTCTAGAGTCAGCTTCCATTCAAGGCTCATAAAAGCATTGTGAAGAGGAGGGCAGAAAGAATGTAAGCACGGGAGAATGAAGAAAAACCACAATGGAATTTTGTCATTTAGACACAGAATGACTGATTGGCTGCTGTAAACATAAACTCACAGCAGCCATGTTTGCCTGCAGAGGAAGGACTCAAAGTCTGCCTTTAGATTACCAATCAGAGTTTCAATACCTCTCAGCAGTGCTGCATTGCTTGCAGTATTTTGGATAGGGATGGGGCTCATTAAGATTATTTTCATTCCATTCATATTAGTATATATATTGATATTGTCATTGTTCATGTGTTTTCGGGGTAGTTTTATCACTGAAGTATCTGAGTAGGGAAGGATTAGAGGTAACACAGGAAATACCATAAAGAAAAAAGTCACTGCAGCTGTTCATTAGTAACTCCTTCCGTGGGTATTTTGTTCCCCATTCAAAGAAGGAATGAAGTATCCACACTTGGGTCTTCCTTCGTCTTGAGTTTCATGTGTTTTGCAAATTGTATCTTGGGTAGTCTAACTTTCTGCTTATCAGAGCACATATCCTGTGTGTTCTTTTGTGATTGGGTTGCCTCATTCAGGATGGTATCCTCCATATCCATCCATGTGCCTAAGAATTTCATAAATTCATTGTTTTAAATAGCTGAGTAGTACTCCATTGTGTAAATGTACCACATTTTCTGTATCCATTCCTCTGTTGAGGGACATCTGGGTTCTTTCCAGCTTCTGGCTATTATAAATAAGGCTGCTATAAACAGAGTAGAACATGTGTCCTTATTACCAGTTGGAACATCTTCTGGGTAAATGTCCAGGAGAAGTATTGCTGGATCTTCCAGTAGTACTATGTCCAGTTTTCTGAGGAACCACCAGACTGATTTCCAGAGTGGTTGTACAAGCTTGCAATCCCACCAGCAATGGAGGAGTGTTCCTCTTTCTCCACATCCTCACCAGCATCTGCTGTCACCTGAATTTTTGATCTGACTGGTGTGAGGTAGAATCTCAGGGTTGTTTTGATTTACATTTCCCTGATGATTAAGGATGTTGACCCTGATATAGCTATCTCTTGTGAGGCTATACCAGTGCCTGGCAAATACAGCAGAGGATGCTCACAGTCATCTATAGGATGGATCACAAGGCCTCCAATGGAGAAGCTAGAGAAAGTACCCAAGGAGCTGAAGGGGTCTCCAACCCTATAAGAGGAACAACAATATGAATTAACCAGAACCCCCAGAGCTCCTGTCTCTAGCTGCATATGTAGTAGAAGATGGCCTAGTCAGCCATCATTGGGAAGAGACGCCCCTTGGTCTTGCAAACTTTATATGCCCCAGTACAGGGGAATGCCAGAGTCAGGAAGCGCGAGTGGGCAGGTTGTGGAGCAGGGCACGGGGGAGGGTATAAGGTACTTTTGGTTTAGCATTTGAAATGTAATGAAGAAAATATCTAATAAAAAAAGAAGTTTGTTCAGGTGAGAGATGACAGGAAGCACAGATGTGATGGCTGTACACAAAGGAAAGCAAAGAGATTGGTGTGGAACACAGACACTTTTATTAAATTCAGAATCACTAAATTGTTACCACACTCTATGTAGTCATAAGACAAAGACAAAAAGATTTATTTTTCATAATACCCTTACATGAGTAGGATAGGAAAAAGTTTGCTTTCTCAGTACCCACTGGAGGGTACTTCCACAAGAAACGTTAAATAGTCTACCTTTATGTCTAAATGCAATAATCATTAGAATTAATTTGTAGGCAATTTCCTCAATCTATCTTTTATCATTATATGGATGACATTTTGTTTGCTGATTCTGATGAAGATGCTTTTGAGAAAATGTTAAAAGAAACACAAAGAATTCCACCTTGCTGTGGGTTAAAGGTTGCTCCAGAAAAAAAAAATACAAAAAGGAGATTCATTTAGTTATTTAGGTTGTAAAATCAGTAAACAAAAAATTCAAAAGGTACAGATATGTAGGGAGCATTTCAAAAATTAATGGGAAATATTAACTTGGTAAGGCTTATATCTGAATTACATTCTTATGAGTTAAGTCATTTGTTTCAAACATTACAAGGAGATTCAAATATTTAAATACTTTAATAGTCCTTCCCAATTTATGATGGATAATGCTCGCTCATATGTATTCAATAAGGTGAATTCTTTGCATATAGCAATATAAAACATATTACTAGTATGCCACATAATCCCACATGACAAGAAAATGTAGAAAAAGCTAACTATACCTTAAGATAGATGCTTATTAAACAACAACAAAAAGAAGCATAAAGAACCTAGGGACAGACTAAATAATGCTGTTTACTCTAAATTTTCTTAATATTTGTGAAAAGAGAATGGCAGCAGCAGAGAGACATTGGGTTATCAAAACAAACATACAAACAAACAACAACAAAAAACCTGAGAAACTAGGACAATCAATATACTATAAGGATATGTTGTCACTACAAAACTGCAGTAGTTTTAAGTTGGTTATTTAGTTATGCTTATATATCTACAGGGAATAAAAAAGTATGGTTACCAACCAAGCTCTTAAAAATTAGATCTGAGCAGGGAAAACCTCTTATCATCTGAGTTATGAAAGTCTTTATAAAGCAAATAGCCCAGGTCATTCACTCTCACAGACTTTCTCAGTCACTGATCTCTCCAAAATATGCATGCAAATCAATTTCAAAAGGGCTAGCCTAACTGATCAATCACACAGAGACGGAACAACACAAAGACTGAATAACACAAAGACTGCATAACCCAGAGACTGGACAGATAATGATACAGCTAGCTTTCCTGGGATTTGTCTGATACCCCAATTTTAACAGGGTACCCAAATGGTATCTTTGTCTCCAGACAAGTAATTTTAAGAATATGACTCCCCTATTCAGAAAAGGTTGTATGGATGTTGTTGGTTATTTGATGTGTTATGATTCTTATCATCTAGAATGACTGCTTATATTCAGGGAGCAAACAAAATGAAGTTTAAATCAGGGATTTCTCTCCTCTATTTAATAATGGAGAAAAAGAAGGAAAAGAATCATAAATAAATAAATAAATAAATAAATAAATAAATAAATAAATTTTACATTGGCATAAGTTACTAGATCTTAATAGAATTTAATGTCTTGTTTGATTATTGTTTACTAATAGAAATTTAGGTTTGTTCTGTTTGATTATTGTATCTTGATAGATATACAAAATTGTTTTGTTTGACTATTATTTGGTATGTTGTACATAAGTAGCATATTTAAAATTTGATGTGAACTTCTAGTTTTATGGTTCTGATAATTATTTCTATTGTGTGTAGATAGTTAATATTAAAGAAAAAGACTTTTCAAAAAACAGAAAGGGGTATATGAAGTGGAACTTTCTGGTTCCTTTAACAACTTAATTGTGACACATGTTCTGGAAGCTGTCTTATGAAAGGGCATGTGATGTTTTGCTGAAAACAGACACTTTACAGAAAGATATGACGTTTAGAAAGTATAAATGGAAACTCACAGTGAGAGGATGCTTTTACATTGCTACACCATGTAATGCTTCACTGGTCTTCACTGGTCTTCAGAGGTCTTCTTTGGTCTTCACTTTGTAGATAGAAATAGGTCAAAGAATTTCTTGTGCTATTCCAGCTGATTCTGGCTGCTTCTATTGATTTTTGGTGATTCGGGGGAACCTTGCTGTTTCTGCTGGATTGCGCTGCCAGTACTGGTTTGTGTTTGGTGTTTGATATTGAACTACACTGCTGGTAGCCTGACAACAAAGAGCAGAATCACCTCAAGGAACTATTTCTGACCTGGTCCACAACATCCTTTTCCTACTAACCTTCTTTTTCCCCTACTTACGTGTAGCAGGTTAGAAGGGAGATTGAAGCATTTAAGAACCCTAAATAAATTAGGTTTTGAAAAAATGTAAGCCTACATATGCTTCTTTATCTCCAAACAAAATTACAGACTCCTGTTCCTCATTCTGAATTGAGCTAATGGCTAATGCTTTGTTTTAATGAGAGTGCTCCTTGCTCTCTGTTCTTGGTCCAGTACTGTACTCCTTTAGAAGGACCATCATCTACTTCTAGTCTTCAGTTCCCACAATTTCCTTTCTGATGCTTTTACTCCCAGCACTCCTACAGGACCAGGACAAACCTCTCCTGTCCATGAATTCCCTTCGGACTTCAGTTTGCATTCCTGTTGTCCTTCCCAAATGTCCAACTTCCTTACTCAGTATGCATTTCTATTCCATCTTCCAAATTGTGATTCATTTTATTTTTCAGGTTATCTTTAGGATTTGAAGTATAACATATTTTATTATTATTTCTCTTGAAAATATAAAACAGTTGTGTTTTGTTTCATTTGTTTATTTTTTTTGTAAAACTCTACTGAAATGTTTCATATGAAAATGCTATTAGTGACCACAAATATAATTTTGCTGAAGGTGTCAATAAGCCTGGTAACCTAGATTTTCACCTCTATCAGTTCCAATGACCTGGAATCTCCACTAGACAATACTCCACTGGGCATGTCCAATAAGAACCTGTTAAAATTGTATTCAATTGCCACTTATCAAACAAATTAAGAAGATGCAACTGGGGAAGAGGTAATGTCACTTATATGCTCTTAACAGCATGAGTAGGGAATGGTTCTTAGAGCATAGTCAAGAGAGTCAAGAAAGGGGTCCATTAAAGCCCCACTGTCCATGTAGGTGGTGCTTACGTCTAAGGGTGGTTATAATTCTATCATTTTCTCTGCTTACCAATGAATCCATGTTAATGTAATCCCTCAGTTTTCAAGATATGTTTAACCATTACAGTGTCCTCTAAAGTACAATGGTCAGTGACAGTTGCCCTCTGAGATAATGAACAATATCATTAAAAAATAAGTGAAGAGTTTATCTTTACTTGTTAAGATATACTTATTTTCTCCTTGGGAATTATTAACACTAAAACAGTAGTATTTGTTTCCTGATAATTTAGCTAGATCACAACTTACATTCCTAGGACTTGATATTGTCATGACTTTCTGAAGATAAAACAGTTCAATTATCTGCTGTTTAAACATCATTTTGTGACTCCATCTCATTTTCATAGTCCTTTCAAATATCTCACATCTACATAGCGGAGAGAAATTAAACCTGACAGGCTGTCTATAGAGTTACATAGCAGCTTGTCCCTCTTCCTCACTTATCTGAATGTTTGATCCTCTGGGGAAATGCTATAGTTTTAAATTATGTTTATGAAAGTTCAAAAGAGGTAGAAGTAATCCAATTAAAAGTAGTCTTCTTCCTGCAGTTTTGTTGCCTAATGTAGAAACTTATTTCTTGCTACAACTTTGCTTGATAAATGTGAGAAGATATTCTAATGAGAAGTAATAAAAGCTTAGCAGAAAGATATTACCAGACACAATTGTGTTCTTCAAAAATATGAATTTTTTATTTTCTTTTTCTTTTTTTTTTTTTACAAATAATGATTTTTAACATTTTTCAGTGAAAACTCGTATCTCTACTTACTAATGACTACAGCCTTATAATAAAACAAGTTATCCTTACTCTCTCAAAAATAACCAGAAAGTCCTACTAATGTCTTTTATTCATTGGATCTTGGCTGAATTCTTTTGGTTTTAACCCCATAAATTACATTTACCTTTCAGATAATTAAGCTTGTGCCTTTTTAGTTTTGGAACCTGATCACCAGTAAATATTAATTATTTAATTATTCATAATTAGGTAAATTATTAATTCTCTAGGTAAAATTGATATTTAGTGTATCAATTAGCACTTTTGCTTTTAGCAACATTTACAATGCAGGGCAAAATACAAAAAAAATGTGTGAATTATCCTAATACATTTATGTTTTACATATTGACAGGAAACACAGATATACATGATCTCATACACACGTAAGGAAGGCAGAATGGTAAAGCCAAGACTTACTTAGATTGAGTGACTTTTCACATTGATTTGCTTGCCTTCCTTTTAAACATTAACATAAAGGGCCGAGAGTTCCTGGCAATCAAATTCTCTGTATAGTTGCCTTATATTAAAGAAGTTGCTGACTATGAACCTTATAAAAACTATAAAAACTAGAAATACTTTTTAAATTAGTTTATTCCTACATTTTTTGGTGGAGATTTGGTTTTGATTTTAGAATTATAAGTGCTTGAAGGCTTACAGAGATCACTGATAGCCTGTTCTAATTCTTCACCTTATTCTTTGAGATAGGATCTCTTACTAAACCTGGTTATAGGTGGGCCAGTCAGCAAGCCTCCAATGATGCTCTTCTCTCTGAATCCCACAGCATTTGGTTTAAAGACATGTGGTCAGTCCTGCTTTTTAATATGGGTGCTGGCATCTGAACTCAGATCTTCAGTGGTAGCAAGGACCCTTATCCACTAAGATATCATTTTGGTCCCAAATTCTGACTTTCCTAAGGCTAGTATTAGTTATAGATAGCTATAGATCAGTAGATAGATAGATAGATGATAGATAGATAGATAGATAGATAAATAGATAGATAGATAATAGATGGATGGATGGATGGATAAATAGATAGATGCATATGTGTAAATATGTGCATAAAACCAAGAATATAACATATATAGCAAGACTATGCATATGCATAATATGTACTATTATATATACTATGCATGTACATGTATATACACTCCATATGCCTTTGTAGGCCTAAATTTCCTGTGATACATGCATTATCTCCAATATCCAAATTCATCAACTTACATATACTAAAGTCTACATATATAAATTTTGCTATTCTTATGGTTACATTTCTAGATAATAGCAATAAATCTGTTTGGAATCTTAAAACACTAAGATTTAGAAGGGTTTCACTATTTAATGAGAGTGATATAAAGCCATAGTTTCTAGAAAAATGTGTGCATATATGCATGCATGTGTGTATATGCATTCTCTTCACATAATCTACAGGAAATTAGTATTTCAGTGTTTTTGTTGTTGTTGTTGTTGTTGTTGTTGTTGTTTTGTTTTTCAAGACAGGATTTCTCTGTGTGTCCTGGCTGTCCTGGAACTCACTTTGTAGACCAGGCTGGCCTCGAACTCAGAAATCCACCTTCCTCTGCCTCTCGAGTGCTGGGATTAAAGGTATGCACCACCATGCCCGGCTATTTCAGTGGTTTTTGGTTCATGCTCTTGTTTGAACTAAGTTCTGAACTTTCTCTATGATATTCTATGTCTTCAAAAGCCTGCCTCTACATAGAGTTTACTGTAGCTAATCTCTGAGAAAGTCAATTGTTTCAGAAAAACATAACTCTCTGGCGGTAAACTTCACACCATTTCCTAAACTTGGCACAATCTATACTCAATGCAGACAAGGTAGTTTTCATGTTAGATGTAAAAAGCATAATGAGGGTCTTTTAATTAAATATGGGTACAAATTGTCCTGTTTCTGAAGATGCTTGAAGCATCAGCAACTGGGAGTGTATGTTGAATTTCTGTAGATTTTACCCTAGCTACAGATTGCAGAATAACTCCTCATCCTGGGAAAAATGTCTATTTTTAGTACCACATTTTCAGTTTTTTTTTTTTTATTTTGAGTTTTATTCTTTGTATATCTGAAATGCTGATTATGAATGAAAAAGATAAAGAAAATATTAATCACTCATACAAAAATATTTCATTTCATCCTAGTACTAAGGATTGACTGCCTAAATCCTCTAACTCACCCAGGAACCCTGGGTCATTGTGTAGATCTTTATCATCTACATTCATGTAAAAGAGTTATAAATGGAACGTTCTGCTAAACAGCAATCTCCACACTAGGTCCCAAAGAAACAGTCTGCAAGAACTGGAGAGAGGGCTCAGTGGTTAAGAGCACTGGGTGCTGTTGCAGAGGACCTGAGCTCAATTCCCAGCATCCATGTGATAGCTCACAACCATCTGTAACTCCAATTCCAGGACAACCAACCCTTCTTTAGACTTCATGGGCATGTGGAGCACATACATACATACATACATACATTTTGTTATTTCAGATGTATCAGAAAGAAATTTGAAAAAAAGTTTATTGTTATGCAGAGAGTGCCTGCTCTGTATTTTTAAAGCTGAAGGAAGGAAAAAAAATGGACAATGAAATTTAAAAGTAAATTAGTAAATAAAGATTTATCTTAAAGGCACTCTGTTACTTTATAACACTACCATTAACAACAATATATATGCTTAAATTTCCAGTGTAATGCTGAATGCCAATGAATTAAATACATTTAGTCATATATAATATTTAATAAGTTGTGCAAACCTATTAGATTACACATCCCTATTTGGATTTATACACACATATGCACACATAGAAACACACATGCACACACTCTCACTCAAGTTAGCTTTTACTTGAAGGTAAACTCTTGTTTCCTTAGAAAATTCAAGTAAAAACGAACAATTAGATGTCAAAAGCCCCATAGGTTGAGGTAGAAATGAGAGCTTTTAAACATACTTCCTGTGACAAATTCATATTCGATTCCTAAAACTTCATTTTAAAAGTCTTGTATTTCATGACTTTTCCCACTGGAAAGAATTTTGTCATTGGATTTTTAGCACTAAGGGTTGGAATTTTACAAAATTCAATACACGTGGTAAGTAATTATTCAATACATGTGGTAAGTAATTATTCAATACACATGGTAAGTAATTATTGCATTTCTGGTGTTTATAATCACAGATTACAATGACAACATACTCTTTGATCACCAATTCTGCATTATGATTTCTTCTCCAACAGAAACTTGGCACTTTAAATGGCAACCCTGGAACATGATCAGACCCTGATTGATTTATTAAATAAATGAATTTCTTCTGGAAAAAAGTTTTGTAAACTTTGTCTCATATAATTCACAGCATTGTGAAAGGAAGTTTTAGATGGATATTCATTTTCTGAAGACATTTGGAAATATAAACAGGCCATGTAAATCGTAAAATCATAAGTACACATTTTCTAGAGATTGCTTTTTACTTGATGATAATGAAATAGACATGGCTGCTTAGGTTTTGATTTATTTTTAGTCTCTATGGTTGATCCTTACATTTAAATAGATTTGTAACTCTCTTCTTTAGACATTAAATTTATCTAGAAATAGTCTCTCTTCTCATGGCTTTAAATGACTATTGATTTTTCTTTTTATTTTAAAAAGCTATCAATTTAGTTTCTAAATGTGTCAGTGATGATTATGAGAGTTAAATAGATCAAGTAAAATGACCCATTTCAATTCATCTAGATCAGTGCTTAATGAGTTTCTATTTTGCTTTACAGAAGTTTCGGCTCCTTTACTTGCTCTAAAGGCATGTTTTCAGGATTTAAAGAGCTGTGGAAGAGTATAGACTCTCTCTATACAGAAGTGACTGCAACAGGTTTATCCTTTGAGCTGTCATTTAAGGTAATGGTAAACTAAAAGAAGACTGCTGAGACCTGGCCTTGAAATAATTTATAAGTCAAGGTTTGTTTACTTGTTTGTTTAATTGTTTGTTTGTTTAAATTAGATTATAGATCTCCCAGTACAATTGTTTCTACATTTAAAAACAAACAAAAAAGATATAGCCAATCATTTAAGAATATGATAATCCTCACCATTTAAAAGGAAACAAAATATACTGTTAATTTAATTTTAAGTTTTTCTGAATTCCAAATTATTGCTGTATTTAAATATTTATCGCTACTTCACTTGAAAAAAATTGCCTTTTATTGCCTGTTTGCTTGTTTTACCATTAGCATTGTTTTAAGTTATGTATTCTTCCAACTCCCTGACCCAGATAATGCAAATAATCAGCAAATACAGAGGTTGAAAACAATTTTCTAACACCTACCACAGAGATTGAAACAACCATGTATGGATTGGTTGAATAAACAATAATGCTTGTTATCTGGATCAATTAGAACTAGTGACTTAAGTCTTTGTAAAACTCTATTAAAGATTTCTGTAAAAAAGCCAAGTCTTTCCCATGTGATGCTTTCTCTATCTGTTGTTCAATACAGACAGAACAAATCCTTCTGTGAGGGACAGACATACATGGTCATAAGACAGGCACACAGACATGTTCACAGGACGACTTTCAGGAAAGTACAGACTCAGACTCATACCCCATTCAGAGAATGAAGACAGAAGGAGCATGAAGTGGAGAACTCAAATCTGGATTCACTCTTGCTTAAATGACTGAAAGGGGAAGTGCTTTAGTTTCTTTCCTTAATGCAACAATACTGTATTATTGGTAGTTCAGAGTTAATCACTAATGTGTTTACTTATGCATTGATGTTTTTATATTTGATAATTTCTTACATGTATGTCATGTATTTGGATCAGATTCATCAGCAATTACATTCTCTCAAACCATTCCCACTCCTAATGGCTAATTCCTCTCATCTTCTGAGCTAGACTTGCACGTCAGGGTTCTTTAGAGTTTCTGCAATGTCATATCTCTCTTGGCTTTGTCCCTCTGGAGTGAAAGCCAGAAACATTCTCAGGATGGTATACTATGTCCAGTGTTGTAAATTGTGTAGTTGCTAGTCTGATTATCAACTTGACTATTTATGGAACTAACCAAAGCTCAAGCTGCTGAGTATAGCAGCAGAGGATGTTTTTTGTTAATAACATTATTTGAAGTGGGAAGACTTCCTTTTAATCCAGATCTTTTGATGTAGGAAGATGCACCTTTAATCTGGCCTAAATCTTCTGCTGTTGCCTTTATAAAGGATGTGGAAGAAGGCATCTCTTGCTCTTTGCCTCCTATACTTCCTCCCAAATAGTGGTCCCTCTGGTAAGTTCATTCCTTCACTGGCATTAGAGCCTATTTCTTCAGTTTTCCAGTTAATAACTAAGGACCAGCTGAGGCATTTAGTCTCTTGAACTGAGCAATTACTGCATTCTCAGATTTTCTAATAATAGATAATTGTTGGAATAGTCAGACCATAGTCTGTAAGTCATTGTAATAAATCATATATATATATATATATATATATATATATATATATATATATATATATATATATATATATGTGTGTGTGTGTGTGTGTGTGTGTGTGTGTGTGTGTGTGTATAATTATATACACACAGTTCTATTTTATAAGAGAGCCCTGACTAATAAATGTGCTAAGCTCAGAAGGCATCAAACTTACATCATGAAAGAAGTGTACAATATGTGTAATGAGACAAACCCTTGGACCAACAACTGTTGTGGTTCTTGAAACCACACTTCATTCACATTGCTTTCCCTATTAGCACCAGTAGTTTGATGCATATTTCTGTAAGGTTCTGCACAACACAACTTTCTCACTATCTTCCTTATAGGAGAACACGTGTTCTTTTGGGTAGAACACATGAAGATTTGTGAAGATTGCATGAGCTGCATTGTCTAACACTTTGATTCTTTGAACGATCTTTTTTTGTTGTTGTTGTTATTGTTTTCAATTAGATACTGACTTTACTTACATTTCAAATGTTATCCCCATTCTTTGTTTCCCCTCTGAAAATACCCTATTCCCTCCCCCTCCCCCTGCTCACCAACCCACTCTTGCTTCCTGGCCCTAGCATTCCTCTATACTGGGACATAGAGCCTTTACAGGACCAAGGGCCTCTCCTCCCATTGATGACTGACTAAGCCATCCATTTCTACATATGCAACTGAAGCCATGAGTCCCACCAAGTGTACTGTTTTGTTAGTGGTTTGTACACCCCTCCCCCAGCCACTTCAGGCTGATAGCAGACCTGTCACTGCTGAGGCAGGCCACCTAAAGCCACATACAGAGTGGCTTTCCAGCTAAGGCTGGCTTCCTTTGTTGTGCTAACTGCCTCTGCAATTAGCCTGCTACCTGTCTGCATGCCTTCCCCAGATCCTGCTTCCTGCTGAGGCATTCCACAGTGCTGTATCCAGATGCTTGCACAGACTGGCTGGAGGCAGGGCCTACCCTCATATAACCAAGAAAAGTTTAAGATGCTTTGAACAGAGGGACTTTGTCTTAGCTTCTTTTTTTTCCTCTTCCACCTAATCTTTTCCAGCTCCAGTTCACCTTCCAGGGAACTTGGTTCAGAGGTAGGCTGCAAGCAGCGTACCCCAACAGTGGTTTAGTCCCTGGGAGCGCTGAGGCTACTGGTTGGTTCATATTGTTCCTCCTATTGGGCTGCAAACCCCTTTAGCTCCTTGGGTCCTTTCTCTAGCTCCTTCATTATGGACCCTGTGCTCAGTCCAAAAGATGGCTGTGAACTTCCACTTCTGTATTTGTCAGGCGCTGGCAAAACCTCTCAGGAGACTGCTTTGTCAGGCTCCTGTCAGCAAGCTCTTGCTGACATCCACAATAGTGTCTGGGTTTGGTGATTGTAAATGGGATGGATTCCCAGGTGGGACAGTCTCTGGATGGTCATCCCTTCAGTCTCTGCTCCAAATTTTGTCTCTGTAACTCCTTCCATGGATATTTTGTTCCACCTTCTAAGAAGGATTGAAATATCTACACTTTGGTTTTCCTTCTTCTTGAGTTTCATGTGGTTTGTGAATTATATCTTCGGTATTCCGAGCTTCTGAGCTAATATCCACTTATCAGTGAGTACATACCATGTGTGTTCTATTGTGATTGGTTTACTGTAGAGAGCCGCTCCCGAGTCGGCTCTGTTGCCATTCTAAGATGGCACTGACATCTTGTTACCACTCCTCGTTTAGAGCCAGTAAACGACCCAAAAGCACATGCACCTGTTGTTTAACTGCCACCCAGCCCGGGGCTTAATTGAGTAATGGCCCAGCAGCCAATCCGGTTAAGACACGCCTCCTCCTTGGCTATATAAGCCGAGGCTTTTCCCGGGCTCTGGGTCTTCCTCTTTCAATGCTTCAATAAAGAGCATGCTGTAGAAGGACTCTGAATCTGGTGTTCGTGTGAGTTCCTGCGGGCAGGAAGATAGTGCGACTCACAGTTTACCTCACTCAGGATGATATCCTCCAGATCCATCCTTCCTTTTGCTTAAGAATTTCATAAATTCATTGTTTTTAATAGCTGAATAGTACTCCATTGTGTAAATGTACCATATTTTCTGTATCCATTCCTCTGCTGAGGGACATCTGGGTTCTTTCCAGCTTCTGGCTATTATAAACAAGGCTGCTATGAACATAGTAGAGCATGTGCCCTTATTACCAGTTGAAGCATCTTCTGGGTATATGTCCAGGAATGGTATTGCTGGTTCATCAAGTAGCACTATGTCTAATTTTCTGAGGAACCACCAAACTGATTTCCAGAGTGATTGTACCAGCTTGCAATCCCACCAGCAATGGAGGAATGTCCCTCTTTTTCCACAACCTTGCCAGCATCTGCCATCACTTGAGGTTTTGATCTTAACCATTCTGACTTGTATGAAGTAGAATCTCAGGGTTGTTTTGATTTGTATTCCAACTCAATTCTTCACAGAGTTAGAAAGAGCAATTTGAAAATTTATCTGGAAAAACAAAGAACCTAGGATAGTGAAAACTATTCTCAACAATACAACAACTTCTGGGGAATCACTATTCCTGACCTCAAGCTATACTACAGAGCAATTGTGATAAAAACTGCATGTTATTGGTCCAGTGACAGGCAGGTAGATCAATGGAATAGAATAGAAGACCCATAAATGAGCCCACACACCTATGGTCCTTGATCTTTGACAAAGGAGCTAAAACCATCCAGTGGAAAAAAAGACAGCATTTCCATCAAATGGTGCAGACTCAAGTGGCAGTTAGCATGTAGAAGAATGCAAATCAATCCATTCTTTTTTTTATATACTGATTTTTTATTAGATATTTTCTTCATTTACATTTCAAATGGTATCCCCAAAGCCCCCTATACTCTCTGTCCACCTTGCTCCCCAACCTACCTACTCCTGCTTCCTGGCCCTGGCATTTCCCTGTACTGGGGCATATGATCTTTGCAAGACCAAGGGGCCTCTCCTCCCATTGATGGCCAAATAGGCCATCCTCTGCTACATAAGCAACTAGAGACACAGCTCTGGGAGGTACTTATTAGTTCATATTGTTGTTCCTCCTATAGGGTTGCAGGCCATTCTTATCTCCTTGTACAAAGCTCAAGTCTAAGAGGATCAAGAACCTCCACATAAAACCAGATACACTGAATCTAATAGGAAAGAAGGTGGGGAAGAGCCTCCAGCACATAGGCACAGGGGAAATTTTCCTGAACAGAACACCAATAGCTTATGCTCTAAGATCAAGTATTGACAAATGAGACCTGAAAAAATTGCAAAGCTTCTGTAAGGCAAAGTCCACTCTAGTAGCAACCCGGGTGACAGGCTGAAAAGTCTAGGTGCAGGCCCAGGGCAAAAAGCTCATGGAAACTTAGTCTCCTGGAATTGTGGCATCCTGTATAAAGAGTCCTCCAACGTCCTTGCTTTAGTTGGTAAACAGATCTGTGTGCTTTCCCTTAATATTGCTTATTATAAGTGTTCCTAAGTATTCATATTTTAACATATAGCTAAGTTAGATTCTAGGCAGCCCTTGATCCAACCTTGAGCATGTATAGCTAAGTCACTGCCCTTCGCAGGAATTCACCACTACCTAGAAATAAGGAAGTTTGCGACCTGAGAAGGAACCAGACTAGATACTTAGAACTATAGCTAGCTGAGTTATACCCAGATACAAGTATTTACAATGGCCTAGGGGGATGGTGGACTATTACAAGGGCATGAAGCCCTTGTCCCTGGCTTCTAAGTTTAAGCTGACCTCAGGTGGAATTGTTTTTGATCCCAGTTGTTAACCTTGAATCTTATCCCAGTTGGTTCTTGCCAGTCCTTCCCCACTTGCATTACTGTTTTGTTATCTTGCTGGTCTGTCACCTAACTTCCCCATTTTCTTCTGCATAAAAGTCTGATGCTCAATTTGACACATTACATTCAGATTCTACACAACCTCTCATGTGGTCTCTGTCTGTCACCCATTCGCCGAATCTTTGCCCACTTCGCTCCAGAGAACTCGGCACACGCAGACGAGGGACTTGAGAGGGTCTGTAGCAGCAAAGGATACTGTCAATAAGACAAAATGGCATCCAACAGATTGGGGAAAGATCTTTATCAATCCTACATCTAATAGATGGCTAATATCCAATTTATACAAAGAACTCTAGAAGTTAAACTCCAGAGAATCAAATACTCCTTTTAAAAAATGGCATACAGATCTAACCAAATTCTCAACTGAGGAATACCAAATGGCTGAGAAGCACTTAAATAAATGTTCAACGTCTTTAGTTAGTCATCAGGGAAATGAAAATGGATGATCATTAGAAGCAACCACATCTTCTAGGGTGTTATCTTTCACTCAGAGTAAAGCAATTCTCACAAGCAAAGTTTGTGTTGAACCATGAATTGAAGAGCAGCCTTCTGGTTGAATTCAGTCTTACCAGTTTGATGAGCCATTTGTTTTCATTTATGGGTGGTAAGGAGATGAAAAAGATTTTCAACTGGTATTTATATGATCAAGAGTTCTAGAAGGAGATGGGTTGGAGGTAACAATAATGGAAGGCTGTCAGGAGTATAGTTTAACAATAGAATGTTTGAAACAAAGACAGACAAGAATCTGAAATGATACTGATGTTTGAAAAGAGAATTTGCAGTTTTAATTTGCATTGATGTGGAAGCTAATTACTTTATCTTGGGCTACCTTTACCCCGCTAAATAGCCATTGTTTGCCTACCTCTGTGACAGCACCATCATCCCCTGACTGACAGATAAAAACTTTTGGAAAACTATTAATTCACTATAGCAGTGGCTTCCACCAACCACAAAGCTAAAACTGTTATCATATAGCACCTTAGTCCTAAAGAAAGTCTCACCCCATATTGTAGTAACCACCTGCCTGGTAAAACATCCTCACCAATGTTTAAACTTACCTTGATTTGTGACTTTCTTTGTTCTGTAAAACTGTGAAACTGCTCCCACACTGAAACATGAAATTTGTGGAAACCCAGAACTTTCTTTGTGGGTTGTGGTCATTCAAAATGGCTCCAGAATAAACACTCTTTTTTTTTTTTTTTTTCTTTTCCTTTAGGATGAAAGCTGTGATTATTTTCATAAATCTTGGGTTATCTAAATAAAGTTAGGATGTTAGAGAATATAAGAAGAGTTTAGGGGGGTAAAGGGGATTTTTATGTGATAATATTTTCTTGTATACATGTATGAAATTCTCAAAGAATAAATCTGTAAGTTGAAAAAATAAGATGAAATCATTTTAGCTGTACTTTATCACATGAAAAATTGACATGCTACAAAAGAATTACTCTATACAAGCTTAATCTGTTTAAAACTTTCCATTACTTAAAAGCATCTCAGTGCCATGATTTAGGGATGATAAGAAATGAAAAAATCCCCTGTGTGAGAATATAGCCAGTATGATATAATGGGATTATAATGCACATTGTAGAGCATCTTATCTCAAATGAGTGGAGATCCCAGAGCTCACAAGGAGACACAGCCACAGAAGGAGACATTGCTCCTACTGCTCAGAGGACACAGTCATCTAAAGGGATACTTTTCAAAGGAACCACTGAAGATCATTTTACTACTCATAAATGTATTTCACCATATCATTATATGCATTCATATTAATTTCTAACTTTTGTGTAAATTAATAATATTCCCCTCAACTTTTCTAGTTTAACACACAAAAATCACATTAAATGAACATGAAGAAGTTGTAATCTTATTCACAATATGAAGAGATTTATACAGTTGTCTTTTAATATACTTTGCTCTTCCCCTACTGTGAGCTTTTAAATTTTTTATTTATTCTTCACAATTTCCTATATTTATGTAGTAAATATTACTCATTTGCTATCAGGAATGCTAATCATTTCTCTCACTGCCCTGCACCCACAATCAAAATCATTCCACTTCCTACTTTCATGAATTCTTGTGCATATGCCCAATGGAATAGGTTGGGAATCCTAGCTTGAGCACATATGGAACATTATTTACTAGAGCAATTATCAGTGGTTATATCAGGAAGTAAACATTAGCTGCCAATAGTTGCTTGGGATGGGATAGAACCTCATCAGGCCCTCCCTCAACCCTGATTAAAAAGTGGAGAGCCTAAAAATTGTCTGTGGTTCTTTTTTTTTTTTTTTCCAATTATTTCTTTACTGAACAAAGACAGGTTGGGGAGTAGCTGGCTCTGCAATAAAGGGTCAAGGTTCACAGGGCTGGCCAGCCCAGGTTACTATACCCAGCAAAACTTTCAATTACCATAGATGGAGAAACCAGAGTATTCCATGACAAAATAAAATTCACACAATATCTTTCCACAAATCCAGCCCTTCAAAGGATAATAACAGAAAAGCACCAATACAAGGACTGAAACTACGCCCTAGAAAAAGCAAGAAAGTAATCCTTCAACAAACCTAAAAGAAGACAGCCATAATAACAGAATCCAAACTCTAACAACAAAAATGACAGGAAGCAACAATTACTTTTCCTTAATATGTCTTAATATCAATGGACCCAATTCCTCAATAAAAAGACATAGACTAACAGACTGGCTACACAAACAGGACCCAACATTTTGCTGCCTACAGGAAACACACCTCAGGAACAAAGACAGACACTACCTCAGAGTGAAAGACTGGAAAACAATTTTCTAAGCAAACAGTCTGAAGAAACAAGCTGGAGTAGCCATTCTAATATTGAATAAAATTGACTTTCAACCCAAAGTTATCAAAAAAGACAAGGAGGGGCACTTCATACTCATCAAAGGTAAAATCTTCCAAGAGGAATTCTCAATTCTGAATATCTATGCTCTGAATGCAAGGGCAGCGACATTCATTAAAGAAACTTTAATAAAGCTTAAAGCACACATTGCACCTTACACAATTATAGTGGGAGACTTCAATACCCCACTCTCGTAATGGACAGATCCTGGAAACAGAAACTAAACAGAGACACAGTGAAACTAATAGAAGCTATGAAACAAATGGATTTAACAGATATCTACAGAACATTTTATCCTAAAACAAAAGGATATAACTTCTTCTTAGCACCTCATGGCACCTTTTCCAAAATACACCATATAATTGGCCACAACACAGGCCTCAACAGATACAAAAATATAGAAATTATCCCATACATCCTATAAGATCACCATGGACTAAGGCTGATCTTCAATAACAACATATATAACAGAACGCCAACATTCACATGGAAACTGAACAACACTCTACTCAATGATACCTTGGTCAACAAAGAAATAAAGAAAGAAATTAAAGACTTTTTGGAGTTTAATGAAAATGAAGCCACAACATACCCAAACTTGAAAGCATACCCTACACAATGAAAGCATTCCTAAGAGGTAAACTCATAGCTCTGAGTTCCTCCAAAAAGAAACTGGAGAGAGCATACACTAGCAGCTTGACCACACACCTAAAAAGAAAGCAGGAGGGCTTATAGATTGTCTGTGGTTCTTATGGAGCTAACAACAGCTACTGTGACATTATGAATGCAGGAACCACATCATAACCAGAACTCTTCCTTCTTTCCTTCCCTCCTTCCTTCTTTCCTTCTTTCCTTCCTTCCTTCCTTCCTTCCTTCCTTCCTTCCTTCCTCCCTCCCTCCCTCCCTCCCTCCTGCCCTCCTTTCTTCTCTTCCCTTCCTTTCCTTTTCCTTCCCTTTTTCTTTTTCTTTTTCTTTTTCTTCATTTCCTTTTCCTTTCCTTTCCTTTTTCCTTTCTTTTCCTTACCTTCCCCTCTCTTTCCCTTTCCTATTTCCTTTTCCTTTTTCTTTTCCCTTTCCTTTCCTTTCCTTTTTTTTCCTTCCTTCCTTTCGTCCTGCCTTTCTTTTCATTGTATCATTCCTTGTTCTCTGCCTCCAGCCTGCCTTCCGTCTCCTTCTTTGTGAAATTCCCTGCCTGGAGTCAGTGATGCATATGTACATTCTAGGACCTTGCTCTCTTATTCAACATTGAATTCAGCACCACTACTTAGTAGATTCTCACAACACTCACCCTGTAGAGATGAATGAGTGAATAAATGGTTTTGGAGGCAAGTTTACATAATGCTTAGAAATATATGCTTTGAAATTCTTGAATAAGAAAAGCAATGTAGGAGGTAGTGTAGTGACAATTTGAAATTCAATTGGATATCAGTAAAGCCAACACGATTCTGGTCCACAAACAGACAGAATGGAATAGAATAGCATAGCATAGCATAGCATAGCATAGCATAGCATAGAATAGAATAGAATAGAATAGAATAGAATAGAATAGAATACTCTAAGATAAACCCACATAGCTACAGCCACCTGATTGTCATACATGTGCTAAACATATATACAGTAGGGAAAACATCTTAAGGAAAGATAATTGGAAAACAGGATAACTTCTTGTTGAGTAACTGAAACCTGATACCTACCTTTCATCCTGTCTGAAAGCACCCTAAAACCTTAATGTAAGACTTGTAACTTCAAAGCTGCTAGAGGACTATATAGGAGGAACACTCAAGATAAGGGTAAAGGCAATAGCTTTCAGAAAAGCACTCCAAGCGCTCATGGAATATAAGAGTTGGCCTATGTGACTATTATAAATTAAAAAACTTCTGTACTAACTGTAATGGAAGCAAGAGTTAAGAAACAATTTGTTAAACACAGGTGTTTAATATCCAGACAATATAAATAACTTAAAATGCTAACTTCCAAACATCTTTACAGTTAATCCAGCTAGTAAATAGGTAAATGTACAAGCCAGAGAGTTCTCAACAGAAGAACCACAAATGGCTCATGAATGAAGGTGGAGTGTTCAACCACCTCATCTATCATGGAAGTAGAAATCTAAACTGTGTTGAGTTTCCAGCTCATCACCATCCAAATGGATATCACCAAGCAAACGAAGCTCCTGCCCACACACAGACTAGAAAATGCTGGTGAGGTCTGGATGGATGGCATAGACCTGAGGGTTAAGACTGGACAATGCTCTTGTAGAGGACTGGAGCTCTGATGTCAGCATCCATGATGACCCGTGGAGATGTACACAGATGACTCACAACCTGTTACCCCATCTCCAGGAGGTCTGACACAGATATTTGGCCTCTGTAGGAATAGCACTTGCATGCATATTACCCTCCCTTACATACACACACAACATACACATATTCAGAAAAGTAAATAAGTGCATACAGTAGAGCTCTAGCACTCCTGGGCACCTGCCTGAAGGAAGACAATATCACAAGACACCTACTCACATGCTTATTGTAAGGCTACTCTCAACACTGTGTTGAGGATTTAGTGCTGGTGCAGCTCACTTGAATGGATGAAGAAGATGTGGATAACACAGAAGAGAATATTGCCCATGTTTAAAAACTAAAACTATGACATTTGAAGGCTGAGCTGAAGTTAATTGTGTTCATAGAAATCAGTCAGATCCAGAGAGACAACTATCTCTGGTTTTCTATTATATGTAGAATCTAGATTAAAATGAGAAATGAAGGTGGAAGGGAGGCTGTTTAACAAAAGGATAAGGGACCAGAGGATGAAGAGAGAGTGGACAAGGAAAGGTAAGATGCACCGAACATGATCAAAGATTATCATATGCTTTTTTAAAAATGCCACAATAAAACATTTAGACCAGGTTGTATATATGACCTATAGAATATCACATAGCATACTCCATACCATACACAGAGACACACACAGACACACACAACACACACACACACACACACACACACACACACACACATCACATTTCACGTACAGGCATACAAGCTATACCACACATACACATCATACATCAAACACCTTGCACAGGCATATATACACACTCACATCACGTACACATGCACACAACATAAGTACTTCGGAGTTAGAATCCAAAACCTCATTACAATCTTTGTTCTTTCATTAACAGCTATGCAAATTTATAAAATTCCATGTCTTTTATTTGCTCAGTAAAAAGAAGATAGTAATCACAACTGTCTCATGAGTTGCAGCGATAATATGTGTGTGAAGTACTTAGCATGTTCTCAGCACATATAAAATAGTCAATAAACTGCACTTATCTCGGCAGTCACGGTCCTGGAACAATTGCCTTCCAGATCTCTCCCACTTGATGAGACCCAATTAAAAGAATTTATTGTAACATCTAAAACTTAGTGAGTTTATGATATTCATGGAGCCATTAAGACTCAAATATCCATTAAGTCTTTATTAAGCACTGAAAGAGTTTCATCATATCAATGATCTGTACCATCCAGAAAGGTTGTATAAATACTGCCTTCAGTTTTTCGTTCCAAATAAGGCATATTTGCTATAGAAAAAAATGTCTATAGTTTATCTCTTTCTTAACACTGTACTTTCTGATAAACTTCACAAAATGAGGGCTTCCTAAAGCCCTCTATTGCAAAATGGTTCCTGGTGCTTTTTGGAAACTTCTTATTAACCTTTGGAGAAGAAATCTCCAGGACCCTGATAACAGTGCCAGTCAGAGAGACATGAAAAATGTCTTTCTCTGATTCAGTGATAAGGAAGTGGCAGTGTGTGACACTGAATGTGGGGAGAGAAGAGATAGCAGTGACCTAACAGCGCCATCCTCAGGCTTACGAGAAAGATGGCAAGCATGGGTGTCAAGACAGCCGTAGCACCCATCCATGCATCCCTAAACCCTGACAAATGCACTCCAGACGGTCTGGTCTGTGGGGATATCAGTAGATGCTCAAAGCTATTAAGCTTCTACGTAGGAGGCTGGATTTTAATATTCTGTAGATTATGTTAAATTTTAAAACCACTTAAAAATTTTCATACCACTGCATGGTGAAAGTTGTGGGAGGTAAAAATTAGAGAGCGATCAGGGTCAGCACTAAACAGAAAAGCCCTAATAGAAATATCTCATTTACTTCAAATGAGAAGTAAGGGAGGGACAAGACAGGCAAAGCAGACAAAAAGCAGAGGTAGGCAGGGCAGGGGTCACTAAATGACACTGGGATATTTGAAAAGCCCTCAGTAAATCTACCATTTTATTAATATTCTTTAAAAATGCATACATAAAAACATAGTTTAATTATAATTACCCGAAATGGTAGATAATACTCTCCTGACAACCACGGACTATCAAATAGAAAGACCAGTGGCACACATGAGATATGAATCCTTGAGTTGTTGGTCAGTGAGTTTCTAGAGACTCCCAAACAAAACAGGCTATTTCCAATTGCTCTTGGTTGTCTGCCAGAATTTCAGCTTAAGAGTATATTGCTGAAAACACCAACCACTTTTGTTTACATGGCTTGCGAATTCAAGCTTATTCTGATCTGGAAGCCACTTCCATAGGCTACCTAGTCTAGGGTTAAGATCAAAGGTGCTATTGAAAGATGCTGGGGGAGCTTGCAGACTGTGGAGGATGAGCAAGCAGAGTACAGAAGCAACTGAGCTTCTGGGACAGGCAGAAGCCACTCAGTGTCTGGGACAGACCCCTATTTCTGGCTGCAGAAATCTGGGCACCTTCCCCACCAGAGGAGAGGTGGCTGCCCTGCAGGGCTGTGACTACCAGAGCACATAAGGGAGCCATCTTGTCTCCCAGGTCCCTTTGAGACCAATGTGCACAGATAAGCTTGTGGACTGTGGAGGGTGAGCAAGCAGAGTGCAGAAGCAACACAGCCTCTGGGACAGACCCCCTTTTCAGGCTGCAGATATCCAGGCACCTTTACCACCAGAGGAGAGGTGGCTGCCCAGGAGGGCTATGACCCCCAGCACAGGTTGTGCAGGGGAGCGCGCAGACTGCAGAGGCAACCCATTTCAGGCCTTTATCTTCAACCAGGAGGCAGGTCAGAACACCAGAACTCTGTGCACTTTCCCTGCAAGAGGAGAGCTTGCCTGAAGTGAGTACTCTGACCACTGAGACTCAGAAGAGAGCAGGACTCCCAGGACAGCTGACAGAGGCTATCAAAATCACAGGAGGAACAGGCTCTAGCCAGAGACAACTATAACAACTACCTCCAGGGACTACCAAATGGCGAAAGGCAAACATAAGAATCTTACCAACAGAAACCAAGACTGCTCACCATCGTCAGAAACCAGCACTCCCACCTCAGCCAGTCCTGGACACCCCAACACACCCGAAAAGCAAGATTTGGATTCAAAATCATATTTCACGATGCTGATAGAGGTCATTAAGAAGGACTTTAATAACTCACTTAAAGAAATACAGGAGAACAGTATTAAAGAGGTAGAAGTACTTAACAAATCATAGGAAAACACTGCTAAACAGGTGATGGAATTGAAGAAAACTATCCAAGACCTAAAAAGGGACATAGAAACAATAAAGAAAACCAAAAGTGAGACAACTCTGGAGATAGAAATACTAGGAAAGAAATCAGGAACCATAGATGCGAGAATCAGCAACAGAATACAAGAGATGGAAGAGAGAATCTCAGGTGCAGAAGATTCCATAAAGAACATGGGCACAACAATCAAAGAAAATGCAAAATGTAAAAAGATTGTAACTCAAAACATCCAGGAAATCCAGGACACAATAAGACCAAACCTACGGATAATACTGGTAGATGAGAATGAAGATTCTCAACTTAAAGGGCCAGCAAATATCTTCAAAAAATTATAGAAGAAAACTTTCCAAACCTAAAGAGAGAGATATCCATGAACATACAAGAAGCCTACAGAACTCTAAATAGACTGGACCAGAAAAGAAGCTCCTCCCAACATATAATAATCAGAACAACAAATGCACTAAATAAAGAAAGAATATTAAAAGCAGTAAGGGAAAAAAGTCAAGTAACATATAAAGGCAGGCCTATTAGAATTACAGTAGGCTTCTCATCCGAGACTATGAAAGCCAGAAAATCCTGGACAGATGTCATACAAACCCTAAGAGAACACAAATGTCAGCCCAGGCTGCTATATCCAGCAAAACTCTCAATTACCATAGATGGAGAAAGCAAAGTATTCCATGACAAAACTAAGTTCACACAATACCTTTCCACGAATCCAGCCCTTCAAAGGATAATTACGGGAAAACACCAACACAAGGACAATAATTGCACCCTTAATAAAGTAAGAAAGTAATTCTACAACAAACCTAAAAGAAGACAGCAGCAAGAACAGAATCTCAACTTTAACAACAAAAATAACAGGAAGCAACAATTACTTTTCTTTAATTTCTCTTAACATCAATGGACTCAATTCCCCAATAAAAAGACATAGACTAATAGACTGGTTATACAAACAGGACCCAACATTTTGCTGCTTACAGGAAACCCACCTCAGGAAAAAAGACAGACACTACCTCAGAGTGAAAGGCTGGAAAATAATTTTCCAAGCAAATGGTCCTAAGAAACAAGCTGGAGTAGCCATTCCAATATCGAATAAAATTGACTTTCAACCCAAAGTTATCAAAAAGACAAAGAGGGGCACTTCATATTCATCAAAGGCAAAATCTGCCAACATGAACTCTCAATTGTGAATATCTATGCTCCAAATGCAAGAGCAGTTACATTCATTAAAGAAACTTTAGTAAAGCTCAATGCACACATTGTGCCTCACATAAAAATAGTGGGAGACTTCAACACTCCACTCTCACCATTGGACAAATCCTGGATACAGAAACTAAACAGAGACACATGGACACTAACAGAAATTATGAAACAAATGGATTTAATAGATATCTACAGAACATTTTATCCTAAAACAAAAGGATATACCTTCTTCTCAGCACCACATGGTACCTCCTCCAAAATTGACCATATAATCGGTCACAAAATAGGCATCAACAGATACAAAAATATTGAAATTATCCCATGCATCCTATCAGATCACCACGCACTAAGGCTGATTTTCAATAACAGCATTAATAATAGAAAGCCAGCATTCACGTAGACACTGAACAACACTTTACTCAATGATACCTTGGTCAAGGAAGAAATAAAGAAAGAAATTAAAGACTTTTTAGAGTTTAATGAAAATGAAGCCACAACATACCCAAACTTATGGGAAACAATTAAGGCATTCCTAAGAGGAAAACTTATAGCCCTGAGTGCCTCCAAAAAGAAACTAGAGAGAGCATAAACTAACAGCCTGATAGCACACCTAGAAGCTCTAGAACTATAGGAAGCAAATTCACCCAAGAAGAGTAAATGGCAGAAAAAATAATCTCAGGGCTCAAATCAACCAAGTGGAAACAAAAAGAACTATTCAAAGAATCAAACAAACCAGTAGCTAGTTCTTTGAGAAAATCAACAAGATAGATAAACCCTTAGCCAGACACACTAGAGGGCACAGGGACAGTAATCTAACTAACAAAATCACAAATGAAAAAGGAGACATAACAACAGAACCTGAAGAAATCCACAACATCTTCAGATCCTACTACAAAAGGCTATACTCAACAAAACTGGAAAACCTGGATGAAATGGACAACTTCCTAGACAGATACCAGGTACCAAAGTTAAATCAGGATCAAATTAATGATCTAAACAGTCCCATTTCCTCTAAAGAAATAGAAGTTTTCATCAATAGTCTCCCAACCAAAAAAAGGCCATGACCAGATAGGTTTAGTGCTGAGTTCTCCCAGACCTTCAAAGAAGACCTAATTGCGACTCTCCTCAAACTATTCCACAAAATAGAAACAGAAGGTATTCTACCTAATTCATTCTATGAAGCCACAATTACTCTTATACCTAAACCACACAAAGATGCAACAAAGAAAGAGAAATCAGACCAATTTCTCTCATGAGTATCTATGCAAAAATACTCAATAAAATCCTCGCAAACTGAATCTAAGAACACATCAAAATGATCATCCATCATGACCAAGTAGGCTTCATCCCAGGGATGCAGGGATGGATTAATAAACGGAAATCCACCAATGTAATCCACTATATAAACAAACTCAAAGACAAAAACCATATGATCATCTCCTTAGATGCTGAGAAAGCATTTGACAAAATCCAACACCCATTCATGTTAAAAGTCTTGGAAAGATCAGAAATTCAAGGCCCATACCTAAACATAATAAAAGCAATCTACAGCAAATGATTAGCCAACATTAAACTAAATGGAGAGAAGCTGGAAGCAATCCACTAAAATCAGGGACTAGAAAAGGCTGCACACTTTCTCCCTACCTATTCAATATAGTACTTGAAGTCCTAGCCAGAGCAATTTGACAACAAAAGGAGATCAATGGGATTCAAATTGGAAGGGAAGAAGTCAAAATATCACTATTTGCAGATGATATGATAGTATATATAAGTGACCCTAAAAACGCCACAAGAGAGCTCCTAAACCTGATAAACAGCTTCAGTGCTGTAGCTGGATATAAAATTAACTCAAACAAATCAATGGCCTTTCTCTACACAAAGGATAAATGGGCTTAGAAAGAAATTAGGGAAATAACACCCTTCACAATAGTCAAAAACAATATAAAATACCTTGGTGTGACTCTAACTAAGGAAGTGAAAGATCTGTATGATAAGAAATTCAAGTCTCTGAAGAAAGAAATTGAAGAAGATCTCAGAAGATGGAAAGATCTCCCATGCTCATGCATTGGCAGGATTAATATAGTCAAAATGGCTTTCTTGCCTAAAGCAATCTACAGTTTCAATGCAATCCCCATCAAAATACCACCTCAATTCTTCACTGAATTAGAAAGGGCAATTTCAAATTCATATGGAATAACAAAAAACCTAGGATAGTAAAAATTATTCTCAACAATAAAAGAACCTCTGGTGGAATCACCATGCCTGATCTCAAGTTGTACTATGAAGCAATTGTGATAAAAACTGCATGGTACTGGTACAGCAACAGACAGGTAGATCAATGGAATAGAATTGAAGACCCAGAAATTAACCCACACACCTATGGTCATTTGATCTTTGACAAAGGATCTAAAACTATCAAGTGGAAAAAAGCCAGCATTTTCAACAAATGGTGTTGGCACAACTGGCAGGTATCATGCAGAAGAATGTGAATTGAAACATTCTTTTTTTTTTCTTTCCAACTTTTATTAGATATTTTCTTCATTTACTTTTCAAGTGTTATCCAGAAAGTTCCCTATACCCTCCCCCCTCCCGGCCCTGCTCCCCTACCCACCCGCTCCCACATCTTGGCCCTGGCGTTCCCCTGTACTGGGGCATATAAAGTCTGCATGACCAGGGGACCTCTCTTCCCAATGATGGCCAG
>LR753839.1:67939-111622 GCA_902729485.2 Mus minutoides
TTTAGCACTATCTTGCTGGCATATGCTATAGTGTCTATGTTTGGTGGCTGATTGTGGGATGGATCCCTGGCAGCCACAGTCATTGGGTCCATCCTTTGGATTCAGCTTCACACATGATCTCTGTAACTCTTTCAATGTGTGCTTTGTTCTTAATTCTAGGAAGGGGTGACGTGTCCACATTTTGATCTTCCTTCTTCTTCAGTATCATGTGTTTAGTAAATTGTATCTTGGGTAGTCTAGGTTTCTGGGCTAATATCCACATATCAGTGAGTACATGTTATGTGAGTTCTTTTGTGATTGGGTTACCTCACTCAAGATGATGGCCTCCAGATCCATCCATTTGCCTAGGAATTTCATATATTTATTGTTTTTAATAGCTGAGTAGTACTTTATTGTGTAAATATACCAAATGTTTTGTATCCATTCCTCTGTTGAGGGACATCCTTGTACAAAGTTCAGGTCTAAGTGGATCAAAGACCTCCACATAAAACCATAGACACTGAAATTTATAGAGGAGAAAGTGTGAAAAACCCTCGAAGATATGGGCACAGGGGAAAAATTCCTAAACGAGCAGCAATGGCTTGTGCTATAAGATCAAGAATTGACAAATGGGACCTTATAAAATTTCAAAGCTTCTATAAGACAAAAGACACTGTCAATAAGACAAAAAAGCCACCCACAGATTGGGAAAGGATTTTTACCAATCCTAAATCTGATAGGGGACTAATATCCAATATATACAAAGAGCTCAAGAAACTGGACTCCATAAATTCAAATAACCCCATTAAAAAATGTGGCACAGGTCAGGCATAGTGGCATAAGCCTTTAATCCCAGCACTTGGGAGGCAGAGGCAGGTAGATTTCTGAGTTTGAGGCCAGCCTGGTCTACAAAGTGAGTTCCAGGACAGCCAGGGCTACACAGAGAAAACCTGTCTCGAAAAAAAAAAAAAATGTGGCACAGAGCTAAACAAAGAATTCTCAACTGAGGAAAACCGAAAGGCAGAGAAGTATCTGAAAAAATGTCCAACATCCTTAATCATTAGGGAAATGCAAATCAAAACAACCTTGAGATTCCACCTCACTCCAGTCAGAATAGCTAAGTTCAAAAACTCATATGACAGCAGATGCTGGCAAGGATTCTGGAGAAAGAGGAACAGTCCTCCATTGCTGGTGGGATTGCAAACTGGTACAACCACTCTGGAAATCAGTCTGGAGGTTCCTCAGACAATTGGACATAGTACTACTGAACGATCCTGCAATACCTCTACTGGGCATATACCCAGAAGATATTGCAACTGGTAACAAGAACACATGCTCTACTATGTTCATAGCAGCCTTATTTATAATAGCCAGAAGCTGGAAAGGACCTAGATGTTCCTCAACATAGGAATGGATATAGAAAATGTGGTACATTTACAAAATGGAGTACTACTCAGCTATTAAAAACAATGAATTTATGAAATTCTTGGGCAAATGGTTGTATCTGGAAGGAAATCATCCTTAGTAAGGTAACCTAATCACAAAAGAAGTCACTTGATATGCACTCACTGATAAGTAGATGTTAGCCCAGAAAATTAGAATACTCAAGATACAACTTGCAAAACACAAGAACGAAACCAAAGTATGCATACTTCATTCCTTCTTAGAATAGAGAACAAAACACCCATGAAAGGAGTTACAGAGACAGAGATTGGAGCTAAGACAAAAGGATGGAACATCCAGAGACTACCCACCCGGGAATCCATCCCATAATCAGCCAACAAATCCAGACACTATTGCATATGCAAGCTTGATTTTGCTGAAAGGACCCTGATATAACTATTTCAAGTGAGGCTTTGCTGGTGCCTAGCAAATACAGACTGGGATGCTCATATTCATCTATAAGATAGAACACAAGGCCCCCAATGGAGGAGCTAGAGAAATTACCCAAGGAGTTGAAGGGGTCTACAACCCTTTAGGTGGAACAACAATATGAACTAAACAGTACTCCCCAGAACTTGGGTCTCTAAATGCATATGTAGCAGAAGATGGCCTAGTCAACCATCACTGGGAAGAGAGGCCCCTTGGTTTTACAAATGCCAGGACCAGGAAGTGGGAGAGGGCAGGTGGAGGGTATAGGGAACTTTCTGGATAGCATTTAATCTGTAAATAAAGAAAATATCTAATTAAAAAAAAAAAAAGAAAGATGCTGTAGAAGAAAATACCCAACAGTCCTACCATGTTGTACTCCTAGTGAGCCACAAGAAAAGTAGCCCTGGTGCTGCAATAGTGGCACTGCTATCTTGGGGATAGCAAACAGGATTTTGATTGGGCATTTGGCTTGATAAATAGGAGGTAAGGCATGCCTGGAGTTTTATAGCTACACTTGCTTTCACAAGACCTTAAGAAGACCACACGGGTCAACATTTCAGCAGGAAAGGGGTAAAGCATCAGTAGGCTATATCCATATAGAGGATAGTGAGGCGTGATAGGCATTCAAGTGCTACTAAGGAAGGGCATGTCAGTTTTCTCTAGGGACAAATACTCTGATAGGTGGTGCATGCTCCAGTGGTCAATTCTACATTTATAGAAGAACATGATTGGATTTATTGGGGGGTAATTATATAAAATAAGAGGAATGCTTGAATTTAAGAAGAGTCTATATTATATTGAGGAACACAGAAGAAGTTGGGGAGGTAGCAGTAGTTATTACCAACATCTATTAGGCCTATGTGCTGGATAGGTTTATGTCAACTTGACTCAAGCCAAAGTCATCTGAGAGGAAGTAACATCAATTAATCAAATGCACTTTCTGTAGGGCATTTGCTTAGTTCGTGATTTATGGGAGCAGTGCCCAGATCATTGTGGGTGTGGCACCATCCCTGGCCTATAAGAAAGCAGGCTGAGTAATCTATACTGAAAAAGCCAGTAAACAGCACTCCTCCATGGACTCTGCATCAGCTCCTGCATCCATGTTCCTGCATATCCTGACTGTAATATGAATGCCAAATATAACATTTCTTCCTCACCTTTCTTTGGTCATGGTGTTTTCTCATATCAATAGAAACCCTAACCAAGTCATCATGTATGAAGCTTTCCAAATGAAATCAAAAGATTAAATTTTCAAAGATTTAATTCTCAAGTATTTTTCTTTTAATTAAAATATAGTTATAGCACTTTCCCACTTACTTTCCTTCATCCAACACTTTTATTCTCTTTCTTCCTACCCTTCCATATCCCTTCCCAACCACTCTTAAATTAATGACCTTCTTTTCTTATTACACACACACACACACACACACACACACACACACACACACACACACGTATTTAGAACTTCCTGAGTCCTAGTTGGTGTTGCTTTTACATATAGGATTTCAGGTCTGACCACTTTGTATTAGATAACCAATAGGAGGCTCATCCCTGGGAAAGAGTATCCTCCCACTTCTGCATTCATTATTTTCCCATAGCTCTTTGTGCTGTGCTGGGACTCCAATATATTCCTCCTTTCTCCTTACTGTGTTTATCGCTGTTATTGTTCAGGTTCTCTTTGTGCAGCTATAGTGTTAAGGTAGCTAAATTATCTTTTCTAGAAGACACAATCTCACCACAGATCCTCCAGTCCCCTGATTTAGTCTTTCTGTCCCCCTTTCTTTGATGTTCACTGTGACTTAGGTGGATAAGTGTTATTTGTTGGGACTTAACAACCTGAAATCAGTTTCCTTTTACATTATGAACTGCTATGGTTTTATTTTTCTACATTTTATCTATCAATCTATTTATTTTTATTTATTCTTCTCTCATATATTCCATCTTGACCACAGTTTCCCCTCCCTCCTCTTCTTCCAGTCCCACTTGCTACTTTCCCTCTCCCCCAGATTCACTTCATTTTCCTTAAGAAAAGGGCAGGCCTCCCAGGAATATAAACGGAAACAAGGCATATCAAGTTGCAATAAGGCTAGGTAGGCACTTCCCCTTATATTAAGGCTGAATGAGTTAACTCAGTACGAAAAAAGGGTCTCAGAAGCAGGCAAAAGAGTCAGGGACACATGCATCACTTTTTTTCTGTTTTAGCCAGTAGTGTTTGGTTACACTTTTGCATGTAGTTATCTAAGTGTCCTAGTGCGGAATCACCTCCCATGTCTTCGTCAAATATATACAGATATATTGGAGGATGTAGATTCTGTTTGATAGCCTACTTATTAACGTCAAACACTATAGCTACACAACTTCACTGTGACAATAAATACTAATATCACATGATGTCAGCCCCCCTTTTTAAACTTTAGTAACTCTTTTTTGAAATTATTTTCAGTAATATATTCTTTCATCTTTTACATGAAACATGATATCTTGTTTTTATGTCCTATAAATATTTTGAATTCTTTTCTGGATTGAATTAAGTCTACATGCCAATTAAAGGAAAATGAACATCTTACAATCTTAAGTTCTCTGACCATGAAAACAGGATGTCTTTGTCCTTTTATAGGCTTCTTTTTATTTAACTAGAAAACATTCTGGTATTGCAGTGAACAGCATGTGCATATATTCTGTCAAACATTTTGTTAAACATTTTATAATTTTGTTTAATTGTGAATGGTATTTTTTTATTTTGACTTGTAAATCATCAGTATTAGTTAAAAATATATAATAGATGGGGGTTTTGTCTGTTTGTAAGCAGGGATGCATTAGGGAGCAAAAGGTTTATTTGGAACTCACTTTTATAGACAGACTGTACTCTAACTCCGACACTCCTACCTCAGACACTGAGTGCTGAAATATAAACATATAGCACTAAGATGGGCTAACAATTGAGTTCTACTTACCTTTTGCATTGTAAATTTAGTTCTTGTACAAGATTTATTTTTGTAATCTTGAAGCAGAGTCAACCAAGTCCTCTATATGCACTCAGATTCATTTATACATAAAGAACAAATTTAATTCTTTTGTAACTAAGATGTATTACATGACTTTATCTTGTCAGTTTGTACTAGGTGGTATCTCTAACAAAACTATAAACAAAACCTAGAAGAATGGGTCTCTTTGCCATCTTCGTGCTAGTCAAGAAATACAATCAAAGTGCTTATCTTTAAATATTATTCTAACTATACAGATTCTCTTTTATTTGTAAATGAAATGCATCTCTAGTTAAAGTTTGCTGAAGGTTTCGTTGTGTGTGTAATTTATCAGAGACGGCTACTGGGTCATGAAACACCCTATATCTTTTGTGATTGTGTTATTCACATTTTTTACTTTGTTATGTTAAATTTAATTGACAATTATATGTCTTATACTAACTTGGCATTGATGGAGTAACAACTACACATGATGTATTAAAATTGTTTCCATTTTATTGTTTGAAGAAGATTTTATAACAGTGATGCATATGTCCAAGAGGGCTATTAATGACTTTTTTTTTTCTTGCAGCAGCTAATCTGGCTAGCTGTACTAAGAAGTTAGTGTCTATATTAACTTCTTGGTTGACCATCTTGGTTTGTCAGAGTATTGAATTCTGGTCAAACTAAATGAGTCGGAAAATCTTCCTTCCTCTTTAATTTTCTGGATAATTGTGAAACTGATATTATTTCTACCTGAAATGTTTCATAAAACTCCCCAGTGAGGCTGGGACACAAGAAGGAGAATGTTTATAAATACAAATTTTCCTTTATAGAGATATCACCATGTTAAATTATCTTTGTGAATGTATTTCATCTGTTTCCTCAACCCATTATATTTAAGCAATCTGTTGTTAATATACAAATACCAGAGACAATATTCCAAGGGAGAAATTATTTGGGCTCATGGTTTCAGTCTGTGTTAAGAGGATTCCACTGCTTTTGAGTACCAGGTCAGGCAGACCTATTTGATTTGGACCATGTGATGTAGCAAAGGTTCCTCCTTCATGGCAACCAGGGAGACAGAGACAATCAGAGACAGAGACAGACCAATACAGAGAAAGAGAAGGGAGACACAGAGAGAGAGGGAGAGAGAAGGGGGAGGGACAGAAAACACAAGAGAAAGGAAAGAAAAGAAGGTGTAAGTTACATATGGCTCAAAGTCATGCCCCTAGTGACCACTTCATGCACCAGACCCCACCTCAGAATAGTGAGTTTATGAACCCAGTTACTTCTCAGAAGCATATAAGTATATGGAGTGTGAATTGTGTTATGAACATGTACACAGACACTCATATAACCCAGATGTTATTTAGAGTGGTTTACTATTATTTTCTATTCATATAGCTATCATAAGCAATTCATTAGGTACTGTGAGTCATCTCTTTCAGAAACATTTTAGTAACTAAAACACTTTCTGTGGTCATTTGCTTTAGTTAGAAAGAGAGAGAGAGAGAGAGAGAGAGAGAGAGAAGGAAAGAAGGAAAGAAAGAAAGAAAGAAAGAAAGAAAGAAAGAAAGAAAGAAAGAAAGAAAGAAAGAAAGAAAGAAAGAAAGAGAAAGGCTAAGTCTTAGGCCCATTCATTCTAGGATCTTTGTACCAAGAATGAGATTCGACCTGATTATCCTGTAGGGCACAGTACATAATTGTGTAACCTGTGCTTCAGCAAGGCCTGTGCTGGGGTCTCTGTTGCTCATTGCCCATACAATTTGATCTGCTTCTGCCTTGATTTAACTTCACACACTGGAACCCTAAATCCTCAATAGAGCATTCCTGGGAGGTGGGTGTCAAAGCACTCATGAGTATATCAACGCCTTTCTTTTAAAAACATCTTACTTAACCTTTATTAATTTCACGTGTGTGTGTGTGTGTGTGTGTGTGTGTGTGTGTGTGTGTGTGTGTGTGTGTGTGTATACATGTGCCCATGTTTGTGTGCTACAGAGCTACAGCACCTGTGTAGGGATCAAAAGTACCCAATTTCATGAGTCTATATTCTATTCTTCCACCTTACATTCCATGGATCAAACTCGGGTTGTCAAGTTTGTGGGGCAGGCACCCCAGCCACTGAGCCATTTGCCAGCCAGTTAATGCCTTTTCTTGTGGGATTTGATTAGTGCTTGAGCAGTGAGCAGTTCTAATTCTCCTTGGGTGAGATGATGACTGTGTAGCTGGCGAGAAAGCAGCTGTCACCCATGTCTTGTCTCTCTGCCTATTGCCACTTGCTCTTTGACTGCAATGTCAGGAAGCAGCCCGAGGCCTTCACCTTGGACTTCCAGCTGCTATACTGTGACCCTAAGTGAAGGTTTTTTGTTTTTTTTTATGAATTACCCAACCTTGGATACTGTTTATTGCATATAGATATTACATATACATACTACAGTAGAAAGTGGACCAAGACAGACTCATTAAACTTATTATCTTCATTTGCATAGAGGCTGTATAATGAGAAATTTGTTATAAATATATCATAAAATGAGGTAAATTAAACAGTGTCTCGCACTAGGCACTTAAAATAACTATAGTTTTGCTATAATCCTTATGGTAAGGATGTATCTACTATTGTCACCAGTGTTACAGCAATCAGAATATACTATCTTTCTAGCTGCTCTTATTTGGTGCTTCTATGACTAATAGTCTCCAAACACGTTACAAACTTATATATTAAAAATGCAACATTTTCGTGTTGGATATTTTAAATCAAAGTTGAGATTTTCCTTAAATCAAAGTTGGGTTTTTGTTGTTGTTTTCCTGTGCCATTTGTTAGTTTGTTTATTGGCTTCATACCTCATAGACCCTCTGTATATACCCGTTTGCTGCTGGACCGTGGTGTGCCTTGTGAGCCCACACTCTCTGTGTCAGTCATCTATGCCAAGGCTGAGGCTGCTTGATCACTCTCATTCTAGTGTAGCTTTCCTTCCAGTGTTTTGAGGTCCAGATTTTTATTGATCAGATGAGATATCCCCTGCTAGTCACCAAATTCCATCTGAGTGTCTGGAAATTGGAGCAGCATCTTGTCAGAAGGTCAGTGACTGTTGGACCTCCATTCACCTGGGCTCGAGACTCCACCTCCTCCTCATGCTCCAGGCTCTGAGCTGGGTCTCAGCAACATGTTTGTCTGGAAAACACCATGATAGGCCTTAATAGAGTCTTCCTGGTCCATGAGACTTTCATTATTGGTAATATTTGCATTAATTCTTATTTAAAAGTCTATTAGAATTCTATACTGAAACCATCTGGCCTTAGGCAGTGTTTATTTGTTTTTATTTTTAATTGGGAGAATTTTAATTACTACTTCTGTTTCAGGAGGTGTTAATAGGTGGGTTTAAATCGCCTTTCTATTCTGGATCTAGCTTTAGTAAGGGATATCTATTGAGAAAATTATCCATTTCTTTTAGATTTTTGCTATTTAGTGGAGTACAAGGTTTTAAAGTATGCCCTTATTATTCTCTAGAATTCCTCAGTGTTGTTATCTTCAGCTTTCCATCTCTAACATTGTTAAATTAGATATTCTTTCTCCTTCAATTAGCTAATTCAGATAGGGGTATGTCAATCTTAATTGATTTTTCTCAAAGAACCAACTCTATGCTTGATTGATTTTTTTGTATTATATTCTCTTTGTGTCTAATGTATTGATTTCAGCCCTAAGTTTGACTATTTATTAATGTCTATTCCTTTGATGTGTGATTTGGGTTCGTCTTTTTGTTCTGGAGTGTTCACGTGTAATGTTAAGTTGCTAGTATGAGATTTTATTTTTCTATGCAGGCAATTAGTGCTACAAACTTGTCTGTCAGAACCACTTTCACTTTTTTCATAAACTTGGGTATGTTGTGTATTTTCATACAATTCTAGAAAGTCTTTAATTTCTTTCTGGATCCATTTATTTTTTTTTTAATTCACTAATGAGTTGTTCAATTTTTACAAGTTTATAAGCTTCACACTGTTGTTGATATTCAGCTTCTATCATGGTGATTAAATAAGATGAAGGGAGTTATTTCAGTTTTCTTGTATCTGTTGATAACTTACATGTGTCTGAGTATGTGGTCAATTTTGAACAAATTTCCATGAGAAGAAGGTATATCTGTTTGTGTTGTATAAAATGGTCTCTAATATCTGTTAAGTCAACTTGGTTCTCTGTTTAATTTGACCTAGTGGCTCATCCTTTGGTGAGAGTGGGGTATTAAAGTCACCCAGTATCAGTGTGTGACTGTCAATATGTGATTTAAGCTATAGTAGTGTGTCTTTTATGAACTTGGTTGCCCTTGTATTTGATAAACATGTTAAGAACTACAGTGTCCTCTTAATACATTTTTCCTTTGATGAGTATATAGTGTCCTTCTCTATCTTTTCTGATTAGTTTTGGTTTGAAGTCTATTTTTGTCAGATATTAAAATAGCTATTCCAGTTTGCTTCTTCAGTCTATTTATTTTGAATATCTTTTTCTATCCTTGTCTTAGTCAGGGTTTCTATTCCTGGACAAACATCATGACCAAGAAGCAAGTTGGGAAGGAAAGGATTTATTTGGCTTACACTTCCATATTGCTGTTTATCACCAAGGAAGTCAGGACTGGAACTCAAGCAGGTCAGGATGCAGGAGCTGATGCAGAGGCCATGGAGAGATGTTCCTTACTGGCTTGCTTCCCCTGGCTTGCTCAGCCTGCTCTCTTTTTTTTTTTTCCCAATTTTTGTTATTAGATATTTTCTTAATTTACATTTCAAATGCTATTCCGAAAGTCCCCTCCCCCCTCCCTGCTCCCTGTCCACCCACTCCCACTTCTTGGCCCTGGTGTTCCCCTGTATTGGGGCATATAAAAATTGCAGTACCAAGGGGCCTCTCTTCCCAATGATGACCAAAAACTTAGAATATCCAAGATACAATTTGCAAAACACAAGAACATCAAGAAGGAAGACCAGCTCATGGATACTTCATTCCTCCTGTGAAGAGGAAACAAAATACCCATGAAAGGAGTTACAGAGACAAAGTTTAGAGCTAAGATGAAAGGATGGACCATACAGAGACTACCCTACCACGGGGGATCCATCCCATAATCAGTCATTAAACTCAGACACTATGGCATAGGACAGCTAGTGCCTACTTAAGAGACCCTGATATAGCTGTCTCGTACAGAAGTGGATGCTCATAATCATCTATAAGAGGGAACACAGGGCCCACAATGGAGAAGCTAGAGATAGAACCCCAGGAGCTGAAGGGGTCTGCAACCCTAGAAGAGGATCAGCCTGCTCTCTTATAGAACCCAAGACTGCCAGCCCAGAGATGGTCCCACCCACAAGGGGCCCTTGATCACTAATTGAGAAAATGCCTCACAGCTAGATCTCATGGAGGCATTTCCCCAACTGAAAGGAGCTTCAGTTGATCACCCAGCTGTGTCAAGTTGACACAAAACTAGCCAGTACCTAGAAGTGATGCCATTCTTGATGTTGAAATGTGTCTCTTAGATGCAGAAGCAGGATGGATACTGTTTTTACATCCATTGTCTTAATCTGTGCCTTTTTATTAGAGGGAATTTTAAAAGATATATTAAAAAAACAGCGTTTATTGATTGCTGTTATTTTGGTTGTGGTGATGATGGTGGTGGTTGTAGTGTATGTGTAGGGCATTAGGAGGTTCATGTATGTAGTGCCTCTGTGTGTGCGTGTGCGTGTGTGTGTGTGTGTGTGTGTGTGTGTGTGTGTGTGTTCCCCTCTTTTGATTTGCTGGTCTGGGATCATTCATTCCTTGTGTTTTCTGGTCTAGTCTATTTTCACTGGAGGTGGGGGCAGAGAGGGAGTAGGTGATTTGCAACAAAGCTTGGGTGAAGCTCTCGGTTGGATTTGAAGGAGAGGAGGAAGAAGTGAAGATCTACAGTTAGCCTCTCTGCTTCCCTGGCCAGAGTCAAAGATGCCTTTTTATAGCCGATTAGCATCCTGAGTGAGTGTCTAAAAAATTATGTATACTGTCTGTTTGCCTGTCTTTGGCTAAAGGGCACAATTCTCCTTTGTTCTAATGTCACAGGATAAGACAAGTGAAATTCTTTCCTTATTTTGGAAAGAGATTTCTTCAGAACCTGTAACTAGTGAGAATCACCTGTAAATTGAATTTCAGTTCTTGAGCCAGGTTTCTTCCACATCATCTGAAGAAGTGTCGCTGTGGACAGAACTAACTGTCTAATTCTAGTTTGAAATTGGTCTCTGAACTCTTACAGCTGTTAAGACTTGGGTAACAAATTTCTATTGGAAGAGTTTTGTGTAATGCACCAAAATCCATATCCTTAAGACTGTGAGAGTCAATACCATTTGACCTCTTAAAAGATATCTGTGATGGTTATGTTTGGTTGTCAACTTGATTACATCTGGAATTAACTAAAATTTAAAACAGGAGGGTATACCTTTGAGAAATTTTTGTCTAATTTGAAGTAGAAAAATCCATCTCGAATATGGAGTTTTTGAGGCAGGAAAACATGCCTTTAAACCAGATTTTTTTTTTAATCTGTGAAAAGACACACCTTTAATCCAGATTTTGAGATAGGAAGACACTCCTATAATCTGAGCCACAAGTTCTGCTGGCCTATATTAACGATGTGGAAGAAGAAAGCCATTCCGTTTGCCTGCTTGACTTTGCTTTTCTAGCAATCCCATTCTTTCATTAGCATTAGAGCCTATGTCTTTAGAATTCCAGTATACACTGAAGACCAGATGAGACAGCAACCTTGTGGTCTAAGAAACCCCTGGATTCTTGGACTTTCCATTCACAACCAGCCATTGTGGGCTTAGCTGTACTGCAGCTTCTAAGTAATTCTAAAATCACACACACACACACACACACACACACACACACACACACACACACACACATGCACGCACACACATGCACATACACACACACATATCTTTGGAAAGAGAGAGAAATTCATTATATAAATTGTTACTCAAGAGAATTCTGACTAATACAACATCCTTAAAAGTCTTAGAGAATTTCTACATACTATTACAATTTTAGTACTATTATTAATAATATTATAATTACTTGGATGCCTGTAGGTTTTACTCAATGTATGCACTTTTTCTTATTTTGGTCTTATAGAAATAAGTATTTTTCCATCATCCATTCATTATTGAGTTGTATTAGGTACCAGACACCATCCTAGAGCTGGTTGTAGTATCTCTGACTTAAGAGACAAAGAAATAAATGATTTTTTGCTTATAAGCAACAACTTATGAGTGTAGAAATAAAATCAAGTCTAGGACAGTTCTGTAAATTAGTCTCCAAGGATTTTTGTTTCTTTGTAGGTGAGAGGAAGTAACTGCTGAGGTATTTTATAAATTGTGTGAGGTAAGTTCCTTATTAGATAGGCAGTTTCTATGTATAATTCAAGCTAAAGAGACATTTCACATAGTATCTATGGAACTAAAACACAGGTATGTGAGGACCACGATTGCTTCCCTGGCCTGTGTTGTTGGTCCTTACACATCAAGTTCACTGTGCTAATTAAAAGACTCTCCAACTCCCCCCTCATTCTTTCTCTTCTTTGATGTGGACCAGTTAGGGATTCCTGTTGTCACCTGGAGTGTTGGGCAAGCTCATCTTTGAAGACCCTTGTAAGTGGTGCTGTGGATCATGCACCTTCTGGGGTAGAGACTGGAGCTCCTTCTATAGGCAGGCCCTCTGATGCTTTGCTATGTGACTCAGTGTAAAACTCCTTTCACCTAAGCTTCCATTCTGATCCAAGTGAAAACGATTTCTAGATCATATTCCATTTAGGTGTCCTTTCTTTAGGCACTTGTGGCAATTGTTTTGTAACCAAACTTGTGATTTGTAGAATAATGCATGGAGACTTTACAAGATATTTTTCATTTTCTTAGCATTTTACAAAAGGAAGAATTTTCTTTATGATTTTGAATTTTTAAATTTTAATGTTAGTTAATATTTATTTTATTAAATAATTAAATATTGATTAATTAGAATAAATTTAATTAAGTTTTTAATTTTTAAAAAACTCTTTAAGTCTTTATCCATTCAGTTTGGTGATACTGCTTAATCGCTCCTCTTTGTAGTTAATACTTACTCTGCATGATTTTGTAATAGACTAATCATGATTTAGATATGTGAACTTACTGTTTAAAGTATGTTAAATGACACTGTAAAACACAGCTTGTTAGGAAAGACATCACTAATGTAAAATATGTAAATATATAAATGAATATTTAACATATATGAGTTCTAAATTATACTCTTTTTGCACCACTATTTACAAACTATATAAATTGTTATACCAGAGATCAAAATCAATAATAATTCATTTCATATACAATATGCCAAAAGGGATACATGAGTGTCTACACACATGTACATAAACACACACGCATGTACAAAATATTTTTCTCCTCATATGTGTGTAAAATGAAATGTATGACTATATGTTTGTATATATCTGATTTTTATTTTTTTGTGTATAATTCTATATTACCTTTGCCAAAAAGAGCTACATTTGGTCCTTTGGTTAATGTAAATAGCTAGTCTCCAAAGTGAGACTCTAGTTTCCCCAGTTCAGAAACTACACAATGTACAAGTGTTTATTGCATATGGATGGGCAACAGCTTTGAGAGGTAAGGTAGTGCCTTGTGAATGCTATTTTTCCTAAAAGAATCTCTCTTTCCTACCCCTTTCACATTATGCTGTCTTTTTGGATAACAAATTATTAATTATCACAAACTATACCTTAAGAACTGCAGAACCACTTATAAGTCAGGTGCATGCCATTGAATCTGTTGGACTGTTGCATAAAATTTGACCCCATCAGCAAGATTGTAAGATCATGAGACATTGAAAGCAATTGTAAATGTTTACAGTAATTGGACATCAAAGACTATTCCAAAGGTGCTTCATTTTCTCTCCTCTCCCTCTCCCAACTCTCTCTAAGTAGTTGTTGTGTGGGACCTGAGGTGTGTGTTAGAAACAAAACACCTGGCAGAACAGAAAGTGCTCTTAATTTTTGGGCTATCCCTTCAGCCTAGTTGTTTCTTCTTCTTCTTCTTCTTCTTCTTCTTCTTCTTCTTCTTCTTCTTCTTCTTCTTCTTCTTCTTCTTCTTCTTCTTCTTCTTCCTTCTTCCTTCTTCCTTCTTCCTTCTTCTCCTTCTCCTTCTTCTAATTTGAAATTGTAAAATATGAATATTGGTCTACTCTAAATAGAATAGTAAGCAGAACAATTTGACTGGTGGGTACATGGCCCAGCAGGTGAAGTGCTTACTGCACAAGCATCTAACTTGGATCCTAGTATCCATGTGAAAATGTGCTTATGTCCCTATACTCTAGGCTTGAGTTAGACAATACAGCAGGATTCCTGGGGCTCACTGTCCAGTTAGAATATCAAATTGGTGAGCGCTGGAACAGTGAGGAAAATTACTTAAAAACCAAAGAAAAACAAATAATATGGAGACCCAGCATCAACCTCTAGCGTCTACAGGTATAGGCACAAGCACACATATGAACATGTGTGTTGTAGGGCTGTGGATCTCACGTCTGCCCTGCCACAGGGCTCGGCCATTCGGGGAGGCAGGACGTGGGAAGTTGACTATGCTTACCCCACGCAGTTGCTGGGCGAGTGTCAATTGGTAGAGCAGCCCAGGACACTGCCCCAGGGGTGAGAAAGGACAGGCTGAGGCACAGGGAGCTGGTTCGGGGATCCCTGGGCCTGCACCAAGACAGAGAGCCATCTGGTTCTCAGGCTCTCAGACACTCGGGTGCCGCTGAGAGCCAAGGGAGAGCTGAGAATGGAGTGGGGGCCTGCAGGCTCAATCTAGCCCAGGACCAAAAAGGGGGTTGCAGCTGGTCCCATGTGGATAGCCCTTGGCTCAGCAGGCACAGGTTTAGGCTTGTCTTGGTAGTGGCTATGGCTGAGAACACAGAGAGACCTGCTACAGATTAGACAGCGGCTCTGTAGGCGAAGGCCTTCTCTGTGGCTCTCTACAGCGGATCCCAATGAAAAGAGGCAGTCCATGGTTTTAAGACATTTACTGACATGGCGGAAAGTAGATGAGTAAAACCATACTCTACTCTCAGGGTTGGCTTGAGTTGGGTTAAATACATTTGCAGGAAGGAATGTCTGGGAAGGAAAGATTATTGGATAAGCCCTCCAGGCCTTTGGGTACCCCATTAAAATGGAGATCTGTCTTGAGCCTACATGACCACAGGTCATGCCTCTCTACATGTGGAGGGGCTTGGGGCATTGCCCTTACATGGCTGATGATCACAAATCTATGGGGGCTGCGGCTAATGACAGGGGCCTGGTGTCCAGGAACCAGGCAAAGAGCCTACTATCCTTCAGGGTTTCCAGGGCTTCAAGCCTTACCTTAATTGGGGACCAAGTTACCTTTCACAGTCCCATAGTATACAAATATTCAACACACGTAACTTAATACATCAATTACTACAAATAGTAATACCATTTATAAAATACAACTAAGAACTAAGAGCACAGCTGTTGACTTGGGAAGCGCTAATCTGTGGAATTCTTTAGTAGCACGACTCCTTATTCAGGTTTCCTAGAGATTAAAATTCTTGGTGTGTATTGCTTTCCAATGCTAGTTAGATAACGTCTACTTAATTACTGTAGCCAATTACATCAGGATACTTTATGTTTTGGGTGGTTTCTGTAGAATATAAGTGTCTCTAAGTGCCTGTCCTGTCTTCTTCACTGCTGTCTTTAGTACTTGGATTGATAATATAGAGTAGGTATATACACACACACACACACACACACACACACACACACACACACACACATATATATATATATATATATATATATATATATATATGAGCAAAATGAAGGAATGGATACAATGGATGTAGCTTGTAGTTGCTTAACTCAATTGTGCATAACAGTTGAAACACAGAGTCATATTTTGAATTTGGTGGCTTTGCTTTCTCAAGATATAAAAGCTCATGTTATGTTTATCCATGAGGAACATCCTTCCAGAGTAACAATGATTCTACTGCTGTCCTCTCTGCTTATGTTCATGGCATCAGTGAGTGAATTTTAAAAATTCATGATATTGAGACCTTAAGTAACACTTTGAAGATGAACAGGTAATGTGGTTTTTCCAGGAGCATGTATCTTCAGGCATTCACTGTTATCTGAATCAGCTCTGGTTATCTGGATCTTACTGTGGAGAATTTGAAAGGAGGCACCAACTACCACTGGAGAACTGTTGTTCTCAGAGTAGATGACTTCAGTGATCACTCTTCCTGAGAACACAGTCTGTCTTTACATGGACCTGCAGTCCTTTCTTGCTTAAGTGTATCCCCATGCTCTTTTCCTAGCTATACTACTGTTCTTTTACTCTTATCAATCAGATCTGTTCACATTTCATGATGGGTTTTCTCTCATTCTATAAAAAAGCAAGAAAGGAAGAGAGAAAGAAGGAAAGAAAGAAAGAAAGAAAGAAAGAAAGAAAGAAAGAAAGAAAGAAAGAAAGAAAGAAAGAACCAAAACAAATTCTGTTTCCTGTTTTCTTTCATCCTTGGCCAGGGCAAGCCATATTCCCTTGCATGGCTTTTTGTTATGCAGAAGCCAGTTTTAAGTTTTTCCTTCTTCCACACTACACTTCCTGAGTTTGGAGCTCACATCACTAATTTCTATGTTGCCTTTGTTTGTCTCATTGCCATTTTCAGAGGGTGCACTCTGAAGATGCTCTTAATTTAGACATGTGTGTGTTTGATATGGGAGAAAAGTCATTTTGTGATGTCAGCAGCCTAGCATCCCACAGAACAAACATGGAAGGACATTCTTATTTTTCCCTGAGCTGAATGTTCTGTGCCTTCAGGAAACCCTGATTCTCAGGCACCCTGATTAAGAAATACAGTCTGTGCTGCTATGCAGCTATTCACTAAATAGGTTCAGGTGCCTCTGAAAATGTGCACTTCTTAAGTAAGTCCTTTTGTCTTACCTACCTCAAAATATAAGCAGTCTTTAACCAGTGCTAAATTTAGTCTCTCCCAAATTCAATAAAAAAAAATTGCTTTTTTATATTCTGCTTTGTAATCTTGACACAAGTCCTTTTATGTTTTCAAGAAAATGGATATTTTAAAAATAGTTATTATTAGAACTTCATTACTGTTATCTCCTTAAGCAATGCACTTCTAAAACCTTTCAAAGATCTGCTATTTTGTTCACATTTTCAAAGGAGATTTCTTTTGTTCCTTCTGTCTAACAAGAAGGCAGAGATGCTCAGCGATGGGCTTTTGTGGCTTGTTCACTCTCTATTAAGAGTTCAGACCTCGGGAGAACAATTTTAGTTAGGGCATCTTCAATTCTCCACCTTGAAGAAATTAAGATTAGTCTTTGTTTCATTTTCCAACTATAGATTCAAAACAGAACTCAAAGTTACAAGGAGAGAGCAGATGTATCTAGATGGAAACCTAACTGATAAATAGTTCTTATTAAATGTTCCCCTTCACTTCAGTGTGTATGTTACTGGGTATGTGTATATTGGCACTCATCGGTAAGTGTGTGTGTGTGTGTGTGTGTGTGTGTGTGTGTGTGTGTGTGCAGGTCTTAATGTGACACTATCCCCAAATATCTACTTACCCCAGATACAGAATAAAAACAGACAAACTACAGATCTCCCCTAAAGTAAGACTTGGTAAACAAATTATTTTTATTGGTGTTGTTTACAGGAGAATGGGTGAGAGGTTATATACAAAACAGAAATGACTCCAAAACAGCTTCATGATCAAAAGCCCATCCCAGCATGGGTGACAGCTCATGAAAGCTAGAAACCCTGAGCTCACTGCACAGCCTGTAGAAAGCTCAGCAGGCTGGTGTCTTTTCCTGGCAGTTCAGTTGGTCTGAGCCTCCTCCAGGAAGGCTTCTTCCAAGCAGCTCAGCAGGTCTTCATTCTTCCTTCTTCTCTTTGTCACCAGAACTCAAATACTTTTTCTTGGTTATAAAAAAAAAATAAAGCATTATATTTTTACAGAAATTGTTTTATTTTCTTCTAAAAAGGTCTTTGTAAAAACAAGGTGGTATATGAAAAGTGTTGGAGTCTTGAAATAAGGAGATCAAATGGTTAAATGCTTGGTGAGTAATATTTATGTTTTCAAATGCAAAGTGCAGGATAAGTAAGACCAGGGAGTCTTTCTAGTTACAGCAAATGGGTGATGTATTTTCCCTGTTGTTTGACTGTGAATGGGATGGAAACAAATATTGAAACAAAGTCCATGGAGTGGAGTAGGATCTATTTTTGGTCTTAGAATCTTGTACCCTGGAATGAATAAAATTCTGAAAGGCTATATAAGGACAAATTGATGCTGGCTGAAAGAGAAAAGTGACTTCTGAAAATGGTTGACCTCCATGTACGTTCTGTTGCACACCTGTGACTCCTAATTAATTAATTAATTAAATTAAGCAAGGAGTTGCTATAATATATTACTCCAAATACTTATTTTAATCATAATTTATAAAACAACCATTAAAAATCACATGACTCCTATACAAGAAGATATGGAGTCAAGATATACTATTTCTGGTGGCACTGTTGTATTGGATTTAGGACCCAAACTTATGGAATTCTGTCATAATTGTGCTCAGAGGACCAAAGGAACTAATGTGTGAATAATTTGTAGAAAAAGAAGCATACTGATTTATAAAGAAGAAAGTGCCAAAAAATACATTGTTCCAAAAGAACCAAATTGAAGCTCTGAACATTTGAAGTACAATAATTGAAATAAAAGTTCAACCTTGGGCTGTGACAAATGGATTGAATTAGAAGAACACATCCATTGACTTTGAATCAATGGGTGTTATCTAACGAAGGCATAAAAAAGAAAAACATTAAATAAAGTGACTAGAACCTTTTGAAAATATGAGTACACTATAACATACACACATGAAAATAGAAACCCTCAAAGGAAACAAGATAGACAAAATGAAGGAGAAAAAAATGTGAAGATCAACCCACTAAAAAATAAAAGTTTAAAAGCAGGTTGAAACAAACAACAAGAGTATTAGGAAGCAAAACTTTCTTATAAGCTGGAGGGAAACCATGCAAATAATGCCCGACCTCTCACCTAAAGCAAAGAAACTATAATACATTAGATTATGCTCTAAATGCATACAGGGGTCAAAGCCTGACTGCTGAGTCTTCTATACTCATAAAAATATTATTCAAAAATAATGCTGTCCAAAAATACCCAAAACTTAAGAAGTCATTAGTAGATGTCCTAGAGCCAGACCTTTACTCTTCCAGTCTGACTCCACAGACTATTCCACTTTCAGTGTTGCTTCTCCCTGAATGCTCAGTGCCTTTGGATTTCACTCTAGGAGGAAGACAGATATCTTACTGTTTCATTACAACGGTAACTTTAGGTTACAGCTTAATTTTCCAGCTGTATCTGTCCTAAAAGAGAAGTAGGCATGAGGGGTAAGTCTCCTCATGTGAATCCTAATTGAAGACATTTCACTTCCACAAAAGTGGATGTTGCAAATGAAATCAGTAAACTTATAGGACTGAATTATATGATTGCTTCATAATTAATCAAAGCCAGACCCATACGCCAAAGTTAGAAGCACCACCTTTGTGATGTATATTTCCCTCAAATGATAGTACTGTAGAAATAGTAGATGGGATTTCAAAATTATAGCTCTACCAGCATCCTGTGATACTCCAGTATACCATTAAGGAGAGTAACTGAATGAGGAGCCAGAGTATATGGCTCTGTTCAACCGGTAGCACTAATGAGATTATTTCTCACACAAATCACATGTCAGTTTCTTCATTAGGAACCAGAAAATCAATATTTAAAGCCTCTTAATTTTCAAGCCAACAGAGATAACAAAGCCCAATTCTATGTTGCTGTATCCATGGGAAGTGGGCAGCCATATTTCAGTCTCTACTGGAAGGTAGTGATACAAGCGCCTGTTAAACACAGGGAAGCAAAGTCCTCATGCATCTACTTGAAAAAAAGTTGATCACAAAACAGAAATGAAACCTGAGGTCAAACTTTATTACCTTGAAAGGCAGGACACAGCCACACTTTCAAAGAATAGACTTGAAGAACCTTGGCTAAAGAAAGCAAGTGAGAGTTGGAGAAACTAGGGCACCTTCCTCTGGAGAAAAAACCAAATCAGCATAATTCCATGAGACTGAGGATATGTAGATTCAAGTCAGTGGTTCCTTATTCATAATGATGTCTAAATGCATGAACAAAAAACACTTTGTGCTTTCTTACTAAAGTAAGAGTCAGGTTTTAAATACTTACAAACATACAGACACACACTTAAATCTGCTCTAAACAGAGGGTCGGACTTGTTAGATGCTATGAAAATAGAAAAGTGGCTATTAACGTTGCCATTAAAACTGGTCATCTGGGCATAAGCATTCAAATCTCCATGCAAACCACATGATACACAATTAGATCCTGAAGCCAGAATGACTTGATTCTGTTCATCAGAAACAGTGTCTGCAAGGTACAGACATCAAGCTTAGATCTTTCAAAGCCTACTTTTTATAAGGGTTCTTAAATGCTTTAATGCTCCTTCTAGCCCACCACCCACCTGAGGTAGTGGAAAGGAAAGGTTAATTGAGCAAAGGAGGATTTGTACCTGCTTAGAAATGTTTCTTTGGAGAAAATCCAATCTGTGTTGTCAGGATATCAGCAGTTCAGTTCACAGGAATCAGCACCTGCAGCTCAATCCTTTCACAGACTCATTAGCAATGGCAGGTCCAACCAGAAAAAAATGTAAGCCAATCGGCCCAAGTCAATGGAAGTGATAAGAAGCTGCCAGAACATCATCAGAAGAATTTTGGTGCATTTCTTTCCATGAAGTCAGGACAAATGATGACCAACACAGAATGGTAAGGTGTACCAACACCACTTGTGTCAGCAAAGCCCAAAGTTGACCAGTAAAGAATGGCAAGGTGTACCAATGCCATCCAGCATCATCCATTCACCATTGGGCAACATTTATATCTTTTCCAAACATCACGCGTTGTCTCAAGCATCTGCCCTAGCAAAACATCCCATTCCCTTTTCCAGGATGCCTAAAAAAAAAACCCAACAAAACAAACAAACAAACAAAAAACAAAAAACAAACAAACTACCACGTCTCCTAGAAAAACACCATGTCTCCTGGAAAAACACCCTCCCACGTGTCTGCGTTAACAAAAACATCCTCTCATAACACAGTTTCCAGAAAAACATCGCATGACACAACTGAGTCTCTAGAAATTTCCACTTCATATAGTTTTAATGAAACACTGTCTGTAATAACCCCTAACTTTCTACCTTATGAACTTGATCTACAGTTGTACCAAGAAACAATTCTCCATTAAACTAGCTATTTGCTGAAAAGAAACCTGTTGGATCCAGTCCTGGCAAAACACTTCAGCCAATGAAATGGATATCCAGTTCTGGAGTCAAAGTTCTTGGACTGAATCATTGTTGCCCCTGTCTACTGCTTAATCTAGTGTATGAAGTTCTGCTCATAAATTCAAATTTAATCACTTCTGATGCTTCTGTAGCTTCCTGAGTTTGACGAGGACACTGCCATTAGAGCATGTAGCTGTCCTAGAGGCAAAGAGGCTGTAAGTAACATCATTTTGACAATGTAACATGGAAATAAATTGGATTTCTCTTCCAATTGGATCTTTTGAATCATTTTTTCCATTACCTCAGGATCCATATTCCCCAACCAAACACATTCTCTTTTCTAATTGGAACATTGTCTTCAAAGTCTTCTCTTGGGTTCCCATATTACTTTCTCAGACAATCATAAAAAAAAAAAGCACACACTCAGTGACATAAAACAATATTAATATACTATTCTGGAGGTTGGGAGTGTGCAAACAGCACCATTGAGCTGAAGTCAGACACTGGAGGAGCGCATTCCTACCATCAATAAGCTTCAAGAGAAAACCCATTCATTGACCTTGCCTCTCCCTCTAAGTTTCCATGACTGTCAGCAATTCTTGGTTTATAATCATTTCATTTTTACCTCTGTCTTTGTATATTGTTTGTGTCTATATAATACCCCCCTGCCTTCTTCTTTGAATGTTTCATGTGTTGAGACTTAGAATACATTACAACAATCCAGAATAATTACTGTCTTAAAAAACACATCTTTCAAGATCCCTTGTTCAAGTGAAATAGGTTTCATGGTTCTAGGGATTTAGACTTTGTGCTATAATGCTACTACAGACTGTGGCTCTAATATTTGTTCATTGTTTAGATGTTTATCCTATAGCTATTTTTCTATTTTAAATCATGTATGTGTGATTAACATATTTCAAATTCAATGCAGTAGTGGCTCCTTTATAATCCTAGAAAAATTCACCTACTCTAAGAAATCCCTCTGTCACCAACTTCTTGATGAATTATACCTTGTGATTTAGACTTTCATCTTAAACTAGAATCTACTTTACTTAGGGTAGCCAAAAATGAGTCTCTCTGACTTTGGCTTAATTCCTCATGCTTCTTAGCTAAAACAACTACTCTGATAAAACGCACTATGTACAATATCATTCTTCATTGATCTTGATAAGCCCTCTGCCAAAACTGCTGTCACTAGCTCTGTTTTAGCTATTGTTAAGGGACTTTCTCATACTGTATATCACTGAATTCATATGTAAAACTGCAAGAGGTGAGTATTTAAAGGTTTTTGACATGATTTCCTTTTAGAAAAACAATAAAGAGATAACATCTCAGGTTGACCCTCAGTCCTCTCTGTTTCCGTTTTATCATCTGAGAATCCTTCAACTAGCAGCCTCATTCTGTGATGCTATACAAACACTTTATTCATAAAGAGCAATGCCATGCTGTGAAATATTCTTGTCTCCTACTTATAAATGCTGCCATTTATGTTACAAAATCGGTATCATATGGACATCTATTAGGAATGGAAAATCTTAGATATGTTGACTTAGATCTACTAAGCTAGAATCTGCCTTTTTAAAAGATCTCTAAGTGGTTTGTATTGACATTAAAATCTAAGAAGTTCCATCTCAGCCAAATCATTTTTTAATGGTTTTTATTTTTAATTTATTTTCACACTCCATATTCCATTCCCTGAACCACCCCCTGATCCACCCTCTGACTGCTCCATATCCCACATCTCCTCCATACCCCAACCTATCTCCACGTGGATACCCCCACCCCACATCCACCTCATATGACCTCTAAACTCCTTAGGGCCTCCAGTCTCTTGACAGTTAGGTGCATTATCTCTCAATGAACACAGACCCAGAAGTCTTCTACTGTATTGGGGGCCTCATATTAGCTGGTGTATACTGTCTGATTGGTGGTCCAGTATTTGAGAGATCTCAGGGTATAGATTACTTGAGATTGCTGGTCCTCCTGCAGGATTGACCTTCTCCTCAGCTTCTTTCAGCCTTCCCTAATTCAAATATCTGCATCTGACTCTTTCAACTGCTTGTTGGGTCTTTCAGAGGGTAGTCAAGATAGATCACTTTTTGTGAGCACTCCATAGCCTCAGTAATAGTGTCAGGCCTTGGGACCTCCCTTTGAGTTGGATCCCACTTTGGGCCTGTTGCTGGATCTTCTTTTCTTCAGGCTCCTTTCCATTTCCATCCCTGTAATTCTTTCAGACAGAAACAGTTATGGGTCAGAGATATGACTGCAGGATGGGAACCCCATCCCTCACTTGAAGTCCTTCCTGCTAGAGGAAAGCTCTATAAGTTCCCTCTTCCTACTGTTGTTTAAGGTCCCTCTCTTTGAGAGAAATGCAAATCAAAATGACCCTGAGATTCCACCTTACACCACTCAGAATGGCTATGATCAAAACCTCAGGTGAAAACACATGTTCGAGTGGATACGGAGAAAGAGGAACACTCCTCCATTGCTGGTGGAATTGCAAACTCGTACAACTACTCTGGAAATCAATCTGGAGGGTGCTCAGAAAATTGGAAATAGATCTACCTGAAGACCTAGCTATACCACTCTTAGGAATATACCCAAAAGATGCCCCACCATGCCACAGGGGCATGTGTTTCACTATATTCATAGTGGCCTTATTTGTGATAGTCAGAAGCTGGAAATAACCTAGATATCCCATGACAGAAGAATGGATACAGAAAATGTGCTTCATTTACACAATGGAATACTACTACTCTATTAAGAACTAGGACATCTTGAATTTTGCAGGTAAATGGATGGAACTAGAAAATATCATCCTGAGTGAGGTAACTCAGACCCAAAAGGACATGCATGGTATGTACTCACTAATAAGTGAGTATTAGCCAAAATATAAAAAAATAAAAATAAATAAACGTACCTAATACACAAGATGCTGTCCACAGAACTCAAAAAAGTAAAAAAAGCTAACAAGCTGAAGTGCCTAAGTGAGGATTTCTCAGTCACACTTGGGAGGGAGAAGAAGCAATTACAAGTGGGGAGAGAGGGAAGGACCTGGGAGGAAAAGTAGACCCCAGGTGGGGGGGGGGGAGAAAGAGAGGGAGTGGGAGCAAGAGGGGAACCTGATCTGGTACTGGATGAGGGAAAAGGACTGAAGCCCTGAGGGCCAACAAAAAAGAAAGTAAACCAGCAACCTCAGGAAATAGGAGCTTTGGGAGCCTCCCCATCCGGACACTCCCAGAATGCACCAGAGACCTGGGAGGTCAGAAACTCACAGCCAAATCAATTTTGATGCCATATTTAAGTTAATAATTTAGAAGGGTACATTTCTTTTTCTGCTGGAATTTGCCATTTCTTTTAGGTGTTAACCAATGATTGATCACATCAACCTCCCAAGACTTTTTGTTTACTGTGAAGAAAACAAAGAAAGAGGTGATAAGGCAAGTCATTTCAATACTCCACAAGTTTAATGAGGGGATTATTATGAAGGAAGTCAACTTTAATAATGGATAATTATTAAATTATATTAATTATATTAAATTATATTAATTATAATCTATAATTAGTATAAAATACCTCATAGATAGACTTGTAATCAGGTGGAAATTGGAAATACAATGCAATTAACCAATTATTGCAACATGGTAGATACAGGACATCAATATCATTTTCCTAAATGTATTTTCTCATTATTTTTGAATCATATTAAATGATCAATTACATCAGTGGATCTTTTGTTTTAGCCCTTCATTAAAAGAGAAAGTTTCATAAGTTATGTTTTAGTATAGGTTAATTATCATCAGTTTTGTTGTTACATGACTACTATTCCTAGTTGTGTTGAAACAGCTTAAGACGTTTTCCATGGGTGATCTGTTCAATAACGCCTGTAAGGTTTTGATCTGTGACTAGTATCTCTTTAAAATCAAATCACTGCCTGTAAGACAATGTTAGCATTATATTCACATGATTAATTCCTTTAGAAAGTGAACAAAAATTATATATTATTCTAATACCAAAGAAAAAATACCAATGGTTCTTATTTGGTTGTTTCTCCCCAATGTGGTATTTGTGTTTAAGTATGCATCAATTTTTCAAAATTAAATAAAGAGCTGAGAAAAGATGTTGGAAATTCAGGAAAATATAAAATGCTCCACTGAACACCTGGTGCATTATTTCTTCATTTAGGAATTTTATGCACTCAAAGGACATTTTAAATCTGTGTTTAGGAATCTTTTTTTTCTTTTGTAGGAAATACTTTATTTTATACAAACACTCTTTCCTAATTACATTTCCATTGCTATGACAAAATGCCCTGACAAAAAAGCAGCTCAGGGGAGAAAAGCTTCATTTGGCTTATAATTCTAGGTTGTACTCCATTGTTGCAGGAATGTCAAGGAAGAAACTTGAAGCTGCTTTCACATCCACAGTCAAGAGCAGAGAATAAATGTGTGCTTGCTATTTGTGTTCATCTCTGTCTCTAAACTTACACAGTCCACGATCCCTTGCCGAGGGAATGACCAGCCCATAGTAGGCAGGCCTTTCCATCCCTGAATAGGTAGGGAGAAAGTGGGCAGCCTTGTCTAGTCCCTGATTTTAGTGGGATTGCTTCAAGTTTCTCTCCATTTAGTTTGATGTTGGCTACTGGTTTGCTATATATTGCTTTTGTTATGTTTAGTTATGGGCCTTGAATTCCTAATCTTTCCAAGACTTTTATCATGAATGGGTGTTGGATTTTCATAAATGCTTTTTCTCAGCATTTAACAAGATGATCATGTGATTTTTGTCTTTGCGTTTGTTTATATACATTTGTTTATGCTGATGGATTTCCGTATATTAAACCATCTCTGCATCCCTGGGAGGAAGCCTACTTGATCATGATGGATGATCATTTTGATGTGTTCTTGGATTCAGTTTTCGAGAATTTTATTGAGTATTTTTGCATTAATATTCATAAAGGAATTTGGTCCAAAGTTCTCTTTCTTTGTTGGGTTTTTATGTGGTTTAGTTATCAGAGTAATTGTGGTTTCATAGAATGAATTGGGTAGAGTACCTTCTGTTTCTATTTTGTGGAGGAGAATTGGAATTAGGTTTTCTTTAAAGGTCTGATAGAACTCTCAATTAAACAATTAAACCTATCTGGTCCTGGTTGTTTTGTTTTGTTTTGTTTTTTGGTTGGGAGACTATTAATGACTGCTTCTATTTATTTAGGGGACATGGTATGGTTTAGATCTTTAATCTGATCCTGACTTAATTTTGGTACCTAGTATCTGTTTAGAAAATTGTCCATTTCATCTGGGTTTCCCAGTTTTGTTGAGTATAGCTTTTTGTAGTAGGATCTGTTGATGTTTTAGATTTCCTCAGATTCTGTCATTATATCTCCCTTTTTATTTCTGATTTTGTTAATTAAGATACTGTTCTAGTGCACTCTAGTTAGTCTGGCTAAGGGTTTATCTATCTTATTGATTTTCTCAAAAAAACCCAGCTTCCTCTGGCAGGGAAGTTGCCCAGAGGTCTGTGTCTCAGCTCTGTCTCCTGGCTGAGGATGAAGGCCCGAAGAGACCCTGTCCAAGAAGTTCTGTTGCTTCTGTGGCCTGCACACTCTCCTGTGCTGCCTGCTCTCTGAGAGACCTGCGATAAAAGATGGCTCTCTCACCTGAGTCCCAGGGTCAGAGCTCTCTTTGGAGGCTAACAGTCCTCAGTGATCCTAAGATCCTGAGTGTGTTAGGGTGCCTGTGGCATGGAGAGTCGTCTGGGGACTCTGGGGGTGGGTTTCCTGTGTCCTTGTTCCTGATGCCACAGGCTCCTCTGGGTTGTTTTGGAACAAATGTTGCATTCCACTCACAAGTGATCCCAAGATCCTGGGTGTGCAAAGGTGCCTGCAGCATGGAGAGTCCTCTGGGAATCATGTGATCTTCCCCCAAGTTTGTGCCCAAGGAGGACTGGGCTGTGTTTAGGAATCATAATCAGAGCAAAAAGTCAAGTTTCTAAAGTTGTTTATTTCCCATATATTGTGTGATAATAATTAATAACTACAAATACATGTTTGAATGCTTTAAAGAATGGCAGCTTGCTATGATGCAATCCCACTGGACTTTAGTTTTCAATCCTGTTGCAGTTCTTCCAAAGCATCTTGAAGTTCTCCTGTTTTCTTATAGCAATTTCATAATCTTACAGTTAAGATGCATGTGCTTTGTAGAATTTTGTGGAGGCCTCTGGGACCACAATGGCCAGAAGATAGTCCATCCACAAGAGGCAAGAAGGCAGTTTGGATCAATATTCCTCAGTAGCTGGTGTTGATTCAAACTTTTTAGGAATATTTAAGCACATCACAATTTGGAAAAAAAAAGTTTCCTGGTGATAATTAACTCAAATCCATGGACACAATGGAGCTTCAGACATCACTACATCAAGACGCTTTGTATACTACAAGTGACATCTCCATAAAGATAGGTTCTAGAGGTTAGCTGCAAAAACTGGCTCAATGGTCTGAGGAAGAAGGATAGTGCTACAGCTTGAATGAGATGTGCAAGCTCAAGATAAGGGTCTGGAGGAGGATCTCTTGTGTTTTGGCCACACAGATAATGCAAGGTTCATCAGACTACTAGCCATAGGTGGAAAGTGGGTTATACATCTCTTTGAAGAGAGAACCCTGTGTGTTTAACATTCCTGGACATCCTGGTGCTTCTCCATGATTACAAGGACTTACAGGAAATACATTTGTACAGAATTTATTTCAAACTAAGAGGCTTCTGCACAGGAAAGGAAGGGAGATTGTCAGCAGAATTAAGAAACAACCTACACAACAGGAAAATAATATTTATAGCCAACCGGGACAAATATTGAGGAGACATTGCAACTACAAAAAAAAAAAAAAAAAAAAAAAAAAAAAAAAAAAAAAAAAAAAAAAAAAAAAAAAAAAAAAAAAAAAAAAAAAAAAAAAAAAAAAAAAAAAAAAAAAAAACCAACAAAAAAACCAAGGCTGGCCGTGGTGGCACACGCCTTTAGTCCCAGCACTTGGGAGGCAGAGGCAGGTGGATTTCTGAGTTCAAGGCCAGCCTGGTCTACAAAGTGAGTTTCAGGACAGTCAGGGCTATACAGAGAAACCCTGTCTCGAAAAACAAAACAAACAAACAAACAAACAAACACAAAAACAAAAACAAAAAACCCAAATCCCAAGTAATGTAATTTGAAATGAAATAAACACAAGACACAGAGCCATCAAAACATGCAAGATTGTCAAGGCCATAAATCATCAGAAAATTGCAAATCAAAGCATTTCTGTTATTGTGATAAAACTCCAAGACCAGAAGCAGCTTAAGGAGCAAAGGGTTTATTTGGCTTAGATATCACAATTTCTTTACCAGCAGTCAAGACAAGAACTCAAAGTAGGTTCTGAAGAAGAGAATACAGAAGAGTGTTGCTCTATGGCTTGCTCCCCAGCCTTCCTGCCTCTATCTCCTGTGCATGTGTATTTGCAAACAAATGGACATGTACACACATACATGCATACACACATACACATGCACATATGCACATATTGGTGGAGAAAACAAGTGAGCCATGTAGATGAATGGAACAGAATACCAGTTATTACATAGAAATGAAAAGATAATGGAAATTAAAGGGGAACAAATCTGAAAGAAGGCTGCTGTGATGGTTTGTATATTCTTGGACCAGGGCACCACTTGGAGGTGTGGTCTTATTGGAATACGTGTGACCTGGTTGGAATAGGTGTGTCACTGTGCATGTAGGTTTAAGACCCTAACCCTGGTTGCCTGGAAGTCAGTCTTCCACTAGCAGCCTTTAGGTGAAGATGAAGATGTAGAACTCTCAGCTCTGCCTGGGCCATGCCTACGTGGATGTTGTCATGCTCCCACCTTGATGATAATGGACTGAACCTCTGAATCTGTAAGCCAGCCCCAATTAAATGTTTTTTTTTTTTTTTTTTTTTTTTTTTTTTTTTTTTTTTAATAAGACTTGCCTTGATCATGGTGTCTGTTCACAGCAGTAAAACCCTAACTAAGACAGGTATTAAACTCAAGCAAATGGTAATAGTTCTCCAGTCCGGAAGTGGGAAAGAACAGTCTGTGATGCATTTCTAAATAACTAGAAATTCAGAAATATCCCAACACATAAAAACTGATAATGGATGAAGATATGTAAATGCTTACCATCCTGATGGATTAATACATCATTACATGTATATCAAACAATAAAGTGTGTATCATAAAAAATTAATAAATAATTGTAATTGCACTCAGGCCGAAAGGCCTGTTCACATTTGTATATTTTGTATGAAAATACCCAGGTTTTTTCTTTTTGTTTTCTAATGCTAAAGCATTTTTTAAAAATTAAATTTTTTATTAGATATTTTTTATTTACATTTCAAATGCTATCCCAAAAGTTCCCTATACCCTCCTCCCGCCCTGCTCCCCTACTCGCCCACTCCCACTTCTTGGCCCTGGCATTCCCCTATACTGGGGCATATAAAGTTTGTAAGACCAAGGGGCCTCTCTTCCCAATGATGACTGACTAGGCCATCTTCTGCTACATATGCATCTAGAGACCCGAGCTCTAGGGGTACTGGTTAGTTCATATTGTTGTTCCACCTAAAGGATTGTAGACCCCCTCAAGCTCCTTGGGTAATTTCTCTAGCTCCTCCATTGGGGGCCCTGTGTTCCATCCTATAGATGACTATGAGCATCCCCTTCTGTATTTGGCAGGCACTGGCATAGCCTCACTTGAGATAGTTATATCAGGGTCCTTTCAGCAAAATCTTGCTGGCATATGCAATAGTGTCTGAGTTTGGTGACTGATTATGGGATGGATCCCCAGGTGGTATAGTCTCTGGATGGTCCATCCTTTTGTCTTAGCTCCAATCTTTGTCTCTGTAACTCCTTTCATGGGTGTTTTGTTCTCTATTCTAAGAAGGAATGAAGTATCCATACTTTGGTCTTCGTTCTTCTTGATTTTCTTCTGTTTTGAAAGTTGTATCTTGGGTATTCTAAGTTTCTGGGCTAATATCCACTTATGACTGAGTGCTTATCAAGTGACTTTTGTGATTGGTTTACCTCACTAAGGATGTTAATCTTCAGATACACCCATTTTCCCAAGAATTTCATAAATTCATTGTTTTTAATAGCTGAGTAGTACTCCGTTGTGTAAATGTACCACATTTTCTGTATCCATTCCTCTGATGAGGTTTTTAAAAATAATTTTAAAAATGAAACTCAAGAAGAAGGAAGACCAAAGTGTAGATAATTCTATCCTTCCTAGAAGGGGATTCAAAACGCCCATAGATTGAGTTACAGAGAAAAAGTGTGGAGCAGAGACTGAAGGAATGACCATCCAGAGACTTCCCCACCTGGGGATCCATCCCATATACAATCACCAAACCAAGACACTTTTGTGGATGTCAACAAGTGCTTGCTGAAAGAAGCCTGTCATAGCTGTCTCCTGAGAGGCTCTACCAGTGCCTGACAAATACAGAGGTGGATGCTTGCAGCCAACCATTGGACTGAGCATGGGATTCCCCAGTGAAGGAGCTAGAGAAAGGACCCAAGGAGCTGCAGGTGTTGCAGCCCCATAGGAGGAACAACAATATGAAGTAACCAGTACCTCCAGAGCTCCCAGGGGCTAAACCACCAACCAAAGAGTACACATGATGGGACTCATGGCTCCAGTTACATACATAGAAGTGATGGCCTAGTCGGTCATTAATGGGAAGAGAAGCCCTTGGTCCTGTGTAGGGGAATGCCAAGGCCAGGAAGCAAGAATGGGTGGGTTGGTGAGCAGAGAGTGGGGGGAGGGAATCGAGGATTTTTGGAGGGGAAACCAGGAATGGAGATAACATTTGAAATGTGAATAAAGAAAATAATCTAATAAAAAATTTATCTTACATTTTGTAAAGGTAAATTTAACTTTTGAAATGCTGTGAGCTGAACACTACTATTACAAAGAAGTTTACAAATCATATGTCATGCCTTTAACTTCCTTTTACAAATAACAGAACAAAGATAGAAATGATTCTTGGCACATGTGAATAAATGGGAAATTTTTCATCAGTAAGTCCCGTATATGCCAATTAATTAAAATAAATTCAAATGAAGCAGAAGAGAGCAGTAAACAGAGATTCTGCAGATGAGTTGAAGTAGCAAGTGTCCTGTGTTTCTTTTTGAGGGGGGGCGGGGGGAGACAGGGTTTCTCTGTATAGCCCTGGTTGTCCTGGAACTCACTTTGTAGACCAGGCTGGCCTTGAACTCAGAAATCTGCCTGCCTCTGCCTCCTGAATGCTGGGATTAAAAGTGTGTGCCACCACGCCCTCCTGTGTCCTGTGTTTCTTGACCATGTGTCAAGTTACGACTGCAGAATCCTGTTGGCAGGTGATGAGTATGCCTTAGTCTTCATTTTCTGTTGTGCAGAAGCCCATGAGAACTAAGGTCTGGCAGGCCTACACATGTCCTCTATATTCTTCCAAACCCATCTGAGGTTTCCAAAGCTCCCTGTAGAGCTCTAATCCCCTAGTTTTCCTTTTAAATTTTGAGGATGCTCCTGCTAGTTAGCTGGAAAACACAATGAAAGCATTTATAAAGATTAAAAAGTGACTGTGAGTTTTTAAATTACCCTGGTGGCAGATGTGTGTACACTTCATGATCACATAAAAATATACAGAGAAGCCAAAGAAAACATCTTGGGTTTCCAAGTTGGCTCTAACCAGTCTTTGTCAATTTTCTGCCACTTTTATACTGTGTAGACATTGCTAATTTTCATGTCTGCCACACAGTCAGTTGTGAATGTTGAAGCTGTCCAGTGGTTGGTTTGGTTGGGTTTGGTTTGTTTTGGTTTGTTTTGGTCTGGTTTGGTCTGGTTTGGTTTGGTTTTTTTCCAGCACCTTTTTCCTTGTGTTTTTGTCATTGTGAAGACAGCCATTGTTAAACAACTCACTGTGTCCTATAAGGTAATCTTTGAAATCTCTTTTTAGTATATCTTCATTCTATTAGTTCTTCCCCCACAGAGAGCCCTCCCTAAAACACAGACTATTAGGCATCATGGCTACCTTTGGGATGGAAAACAGGGGTGAGAATGAGGCAAGTAAAAATGCCACAAAGCTTGCTTTTATTGCCAATATTTAACTATTTTTTTAAAAGTTACTGATATTTCAACAGAATGCTAAGTTACACTTTATTCCATATATGGATTATTCTTTTTTAACCAATTGGTTCTTGAAAAGTACAATTACTCTCTAAATATGTCCCCTCATCCGTTTATGTAAGGCTACCAACAAATACATTTTTTTTTGCCACAACTCTTCCTTCTGTCTTGAATAGACATTTTCTGAGTCTCTCATTTAGCATATAAGCAAAAGTAAATACTGAGTGTTGAGAAGCAGTATCCTAAAAAAACTAACATTATAACTTTATAACAACATGAGCCAGTCTTGGTGATAATATGACAGAGGCATGGCAATCATAAATTTATGTCTGGATTGGGTTGGAGAGTGAAACTGTCAAAACAATGGAACCAGTCAGTCCCTGCTTATCACTGTCCCCCTATTCCTCCTCACAATTAAATACGCCCTAACATTTCCCTTCCCCCTAATACACCTCTATTCTGCTATCTTTCCTCCCTAGAAACTGTGCTTGCAGAGTTATTCTTTTTTTTTTTAAAGATTTATTTTATTTATTATATGTAAGTACACTGTAGCTGTCTTCAGACACTCAAGAAGAGGGAGCCAGATCGGATGGTTGTGAGCCACCATGTGGTTGCTGGGATTTGAACTTATCACCTTCGGAAGAGCAGTCGGGTGCTCTTACCCGCTGAGCCATCTCACCAGCCCGCAAAGTTATTCTTAATGGACACCTAGCAGCATCAATATTGTCCACATCAGTATAGTGCCGTGCCCTGTTTGGTATAACCTTAAGAATAACAAAGGAAGAAAAATGGAAAAAAAGAAACCAAGTTGTAGTCCTGATTTCTGGGAAAAAAACCCCCACAAACTCAATCCATTTTTAATTAAAAGATTTACAGAATACTGCTAGCAGGACAGCAATCTCTGAGCCAAACTTGAGATTTCTGTGAAAAACAGGAGTGGGGAGATGGGGGAGGGGAGGTGTGAGGGAAGGATTGTTGAAGGTGAAAACCACAGGGAGGCTCTGCACCTCTGCACAAGCAAGCCAGGAGCTCTTTTTCTTTGACAAGTAGTTAAACTGATCTAAGTTTCTGCATGAGCAGGTTACAGAAGCCAAAAAGCAGTTAGTCATAACTTAACACGTAGATGGTCATAGCTGTACCTTTGAGTGGAGTTGGGGGTTACTAAGTCGGAGTTACTGGAAACTTATAGTCCAGGAATTGGATTTAGGACCAAATGGCTAGTGGGTACCAAGATGGATGCCTCGCATAAAATAGAATTTCTTTAGCCATCACACAAGAGAACTAAAATTATTATACAAACACTCATAAATTGACTAAAACAGTATGTGGAAATAAAAGTTCACCATGACTGGATTTCTTTTCCATGAAATCACAAAATGTTGAATACTAAGATGAAAGAGAATGATAATTCTTAGTAGCTATAAAAATTAATATAATCTCAAGCAAGAACAAATGGACTCATGATAAACTTATGACAAATATTCTTTTCAAGAGAATATCCAATATTCACATCACATTTTAATAAAATGCTTAATGTTATGTCATTTCAAATCAATGGCCATGTAAGTTTCCATTCTACACTAAAACTTATTTCGGTATCTAATCAATGCAGTGGTACAAAAAATAGACCAAGAGGGATTAGTATGTAAAGTAGCAAACATGTTTCTAATGTCATAGAACAATCTACTTGGAACATGGGGTATATCCGACTGAGAATGTGTATTGAGCTTACACACTCCTAATCATTAGGAAGTAGAAAGAAAAAAATTAAGTGTTTATCATTTTTAGAGTGCCAAAAATACAAAACAGGTACTCATAATATTCAGATAAGATTTCCCAACTCCACTTAAACAATCAAGACAGCTTGTTCAGCGGTTACCTCCAATTGTATTAAAATCCTAAACAGATAAAAACTGTGCTTAGAAAATGTACACTGGCCCACCCCCGGTACAACCCAAGCTCTCTGTGGGCTGGGACTGGAATCTATCGGACCCATATTCCCTTTTTAAGTGTCTCTAAATTCTTATAAATCACAGTTAGGTCACATATCGCCCAATGTTCAAGCATCTTATTTTCTTTCTTTTCTTTTCTTTTCTTTTTTTTTTTTTTTTTTTTTTTTTTTTTTTTTTTTTTTTTTTTTTTTTTTTTTTTTTTTTTTTTTTTTGGTTTTTCGAGACAGGGTTTCTCTTTATAGCCCTGGCTGTCCTGGAGCTCACTTTGTAGACCATGCTGGCCTAGAACTCAGAAATCCACCTGCCTCTGCCTCCCGAGTGCTAGGATTAAAGACATGAGCCACCACGCTCGGCATCTTATTTTCTTTTGTCTTACTGTCAACTTGAACGTTTGCTTTTCTTTTCCTCTAAAACAGCCCATCATATCTTTCCCCTTCTGATAGTCCCCTGTTGTGTAATCACATATTCATTTGACTCTTCCCTCTGCTCCCCTCTTCTCTGAACTCAGTGCTTCTGATTCTGTCAGTTGGTGCTTTGTACAGTCTCTCACTTCCTACTTCTGTTCCTCTCACACAGCTGTGCTTTAGAGGAAACAATGGGAAAGTAGATCCTGGAAACCATTACTTCATTAAGCTTGTGTCAGACAATTAAACATGCAATTCCCTCCTCGCTGATTTTATGCATTGGGCCTCAAATTAGCCTTTGCAGTTTATTTAAAACATTGAAACAAGGGGAGGTGTTTCACCTTTGTTGATACTCAGAAACATCTTGGAAGACAAGTTACCAATGTAATATAGGAATGATCAGGAAACATACTTCATTCACTCCCTCCTGGAAGTCCTTGACAAATGCCTTGATTAGAGCTTTATAGAATGAAAATGACTCCATGCATGATGTAAAATAAAAGATGTGACTTAAAATATGAAATCTTTATCCAGACATTTGGATTAGAAAATCCATAAAATGAATTATCTGGAATTACATGCTCTCCATGTAATTTCGACATTCAGGTTGAAAACTCTGTGATAAAATGATGAAGTTTCAGGATAATCTAAACTTGAGTTCCTTTGTGTTTTTACAGTTTCTTACTCATAAACAAGGTTTAGTGGTCATATTCTCCTATGCCCATTACTTTTTCTTACTTATCCTTCTTATCAGCTAGCTCTGCCCCCTTCCTTCTGTATGTATGTACAAGTCTTATGTAGTGGTCACATCTGCTATGTGATTGCAATGGTCATGTTACATCCAGAAGAGAGCATTTTAAAGTGATATTTCTTTCCTCTAGCTCTTATAATCCTCTCTTTTTTCAATTTCTCTCTCTCTCTCTCTCTCTCTCTCTCAACTTTTAAGTAATGCAATGCCCTACTTAAGACTGAGCACTCACCTTTCCCAGCATTTGATAAGTTATTAATTTCTTCCTTATCCATATCCCAGTAATAAAAGGATAATCTGACTAAGTCAGAATTGCATTGATCTATGTGCACGGTCAAATGTGCTTAGAAAGTAGTTGAATTGCATGCCCTCATACCCACAGCTGCCCTAGCCATAGACTTATGACCAAGGTTATAATGCCAAGCATATACTTTCTCCCATGGAGAAGGCTTCAGATCGAAATCAATTAGCATTTGGGCATATCATTATTGTTCCTGTAGATATATATTTTGGCTGACATCAATATTGCAATACATGGGGACTAACGACTTAAATTACTGACAGCTTTGCTCCTGTAATAGCCTTGTGGCAACTTTTGTGGAAATTTCTAGCTCAGTTCTGGGTTGAGTTTGCTGACCTATATCCAAAGTATGTGTCTATCTCTGGCTCTCTGACCAAAAGCTCATATAGAGGTATCCCACACATGACATTTGGATTTGGGGTTAAAATGCTACTTTACACTTTAATCTGATCAGCATGCCTTTATAAATAATAGGAAATGAGCCAGGAATATATTAATACTGTTTCATAGGTAGAATGTTGAAACATAAAGCAGTTAAATTAAACAGTATATCTATCTATAGTTACTTCATTAAAAAAATGTGTAAGGAAAAAAATAGTCATTCAACTCCAGAGAATAGTTAATTCTAAAGCCCCCTTCTCTATAGAAACAGTGTAATTTGGATTTATTCCCTTATATTTACTATATTTTGTGATGATAAATGTAATCTAATGCAATTTGTTCTACAAACTTCTATTGCATTACTACATCCAGTTATCAAGCACTATTATGATTTTATTCCTCTGCTATTTAATAGGCATAAAAATCTCCTCTTCCATTTCTGTTTATTTATGTTTTCTTCTGGGAAACAAATGTATTCATATACACATACAGAACCCCAGACAGACAAACATATGTACTACCTGTGCATTTATATACAGACTATGTATTTTAGTTATATGCATATATTTCATACATCTTTGATAGTTCATAAATGCATATTTTACCTCTAAAATATATACCTATATACAACATATGTGTACTTATATACACCTGTAAATATAAATAAGTCACTCATCACAAAGTAAATACACATAACCACCAGACTAAACAATAGAACACTGGCATCTCCAAAGTTTCACATACATTCTTTCCAGTCACCACTTCCTATATTACCAGTTCTCTCTATATAAGGAACTGCAGAACTCCTTAGAGTGCAAACCTTAGGCTGAAACTTTATCCTTGGTAACATTTGAGATGTGGGCTGAACAGGTAGCATAACATCAGCCCAGAAAATATGCAGATGCATATCTATCCTCAGGAGACGTGCCAAAGTTGTCTGTGGAAACAATAAATGGGGATCTTAATGGCCAAACACAGAGAATTCATTAAGGGCTTTCATAAATAACCCCATAGGATTCTGAGGGCATTAATAACATAAGGGATGTGGCATAGGCAGTAAGATATATCTTTTCTAGGGGAAGAATTGTGTTCTCAGATAAAGTCTCAAACTGAAGGTAAATGGGTCCCACAGGACTGAATCTATTTTTATAGCATAATTCAAGAAAATGTGCTTTACTAACCAGAAATACATTATATGTATATGTAAATTCTATAATCTATAATAATTAAAAAGAAGATATTTTAAAATATATTTGTAGCTCTTTCACCTAGGTCATCACTGATTAATTACAATAGATTTCTTTGGAAAATACTGTTTTCTCTCTTTTTGGTTTTTTCTATGTGTTATTGTTTTCTTGGTAGAGGATATTTTGGTTTTGTATTTTTGTTTTAGATTCATCTTTTTTTTTTTAATCTCCAGGGACTATCAGAGGCAAAGCATGTGAATCTTCTGTATTTCAAGATTCTGTAGCTTGGCAGAGTCATAGCATTTAACAGGTTGTTTGAATTGAAATGTGAACTAAAGATGGACAGATCGATCAGGCATGAAATTGGTAAGCACATAGCTGAACTCAGCAGTACCATCAGTTAACTGCATATGTTTGACATCTATTGACTATTTCATTCAACAGTACAGGATGTACATTCTTCTCAGGCACACATGAAGTATTCACTGTGATAGCTCTTGCTCTGAACCCTAAGACACGGCTGAAACTTTGAAAAAGAAAAGAAATTATGCAACATCTGCTTTGAGACCACCACCATACAACTAAATTGGAGTCCGAAGCAGAAATAAATGGAGAATAAGCATCACTCTAGATACACATGGATCAAAGGAGAACTTTTCAAAGAAAATCTTTTAAGAATTTTAACTAAGAAAATTGAAAACACAACTTAGGAAAATCTGTGGGGTTCAGGAAAAGCACAACTTATGTGGAAAATTATACCACTGATTGCAAAAATTAGAAAATAATAGCCCAGCTCAGATTCTGCTTGATGAAGCTAGAGGAAGAAAATCAAGTTCAATTCAAAGTAAGTTGAAGAACACTAGAAATTAAGTTAGAATTCACTTGAACTAAAATTAGGAGCTCAGCATAGAAAAATCAATGAAACCAAAAGTCTAGACCTTAAAAGACCAATTAAAATGAATAAACCGCTAATTTGGCTAAGAAAAGAAAAGGATAATTGCTATCAGAAATGATAGAAGACAATGTATTTAAACCAATTATTTATCAGGATCTGGGTGGGATTGAGACCAAGAATGCAAAATTATTTAGAAGGAATGAACAGAAGAAGGAATTACCCAAGGCGAGCATGAGAATACTATGCATGGACCTGTACCTGCCATGCTCAGAATGAGAACAGTGCTCATGGATCATCTGCCCCTGTCATATTCAGTAGGATGGTAACACTGAACATGGGGAACCTGGAGCTGTCATACTTGAGAACTGAATACTGCACATAAACCATTTTCATGTGTCGTATTTGTGAAGGCATTGAACCAATCTACTAAGGATAAAGATGAGGGATAGAAAAATAACAAGTAGCGATGTGGCACCTGCTTCGAGTTTCTATTTATATCAAAGAGAACAAAACACAAAGACACATTAATATTTTATGACTCATTACATCGTGTTGAAATTTCTTAAAGCCTATGATCTCTTATTGTATTGCTCTCTTTTTTTCTCTCTCCATATAGGCTATGGATAGAATACAGAGATGATACATATGTAACTGTACTAACAAACACATTCTTTTATGACATGGAAAACTGCTATGAAGAAAACCTGTAGTGCTCATTATTATACACATCTGTAATCCTAGGAAGACTGTGAATTCAAGCAGTGAGTTCAAGAACAGCCTTGGCTGAATAGTGAAATGTCTCATGAGAGAGAAAGAGAGCAAGAGAGAGAGAGTGAGAGCGAGAGCAAGCGAGAGTGAGAGAGCAAGAGAGAGCTAGCTAGAGAGAGAGAGAGAGAACACTGGAAGAAAGAAGAAAAGAAGAGGAAAATGATGACTTGAGCAAACTTTATATGGTATTTTAATAAAGTGCTCTGGTCTAATATGGAATAGTGGTAGACAGGAAAATGCATGACTGTCTTCTTCATTTTCCTCAATGACAAGACAAGTGGCAATTTGATCCAGAGGGCAAAACCTTCATAAATGAGATAATTGCCATTTTAATAATGGGCCAAGGTCCCCAGCATTTTGCTCAGGCTGAGGCAGCATTCCCACCCTTGTGGGGAACCCCTTCTAATTAAGGTCACAGTCTGTACCCAGGCTGAATAGCAACTCTGAGCTCAGTCCAAAATGGAGGACTCCCTTTACCAACAGAGCTTTCTCTGACCTTGTCTGCAGAGCCCAAACCCCCACACCCTCTACCCAGGGTAGGTCAAGTAGTCCTTGGCAGACCTTCCAGTTCAACTTCGTTTTTTCCTGATAAGAGACCTCCCAGCAAGTATGGGCAATTCCTAGAATGTCTCTCCATACAAATGAGGGATTCACAGTACTTTAAACTACAATGATTTCATTCACCTTAAAAACCTTCCCACTCTCCAAAATTTTTATACAGCTCTTACCACCCTAAAGAATAAAGTTCATGGGTAAAAGCCCACCCCAACAAAGGTATGTACACAGCAAAGATATTCTAAGAAAGCTGTAACACTAAAATCTTTGAAGAAGCCCCTCCCCCACTCACACACCTATGCCCCCTCCACCCTTTTCCACCCCATCATTACCCCACACCAGAAACTCACTCTCAGCCAGACCTGTGATCCTGTAAATGCCAACTGTTCCAGACTCCACTTCATCCAGCCCTGTGTGCAGTGGCTTCAGGAGACCCTGAGAAAGAGGAAATGAACCACTGCTGGCCCCCAGTGAGCATACCACATACCCTGCTCCCTGGGCTCATGAAGTACCATTTTTCTTGTCTTCTTAACCTTAAGACTACCATTGTGAGACTATCCAGCTTCTGGATAATTAGGTCCACCTAATAAATCACTTTTTGTAATTACAGAAGTGCTCAACTGGCTTTATTCCCCTGGAGAATCCAGAACCAGACAACACTTATGTCTATTGACTTTTGAGAAGCATCCCAACAGTTAAGCACTTCCTCTAGTCTGAACAGGCTCAGAGTCATCAGAAGACCTGGCAACTCTTTTCGTTGATAGGCTTTCTCTGTACCTGTGTGTGTTGAGCTCTCTAACTTCAGCACTCCTCTGCAGCAACTATGCATTAACATGTCATTGAAAGTTCACTGAATAACACTGGTGTCAACATGGATGAGTTAAGACGGTGCCATTGTATTAGACATTTAATTTGAGGGCTTCATCTTTGAGCGGCATTCTGCAGTAGGACTGGCTCTATTCTGCTTAAACCATTTCCAATATTTGGTGCAAGAGATGCCCATTAATAATTAAGGAGTGTTACATCCTAGAGAAGACCAGGTGGTCAAACAATAATAGCTAACTATTTTGTTCCTCTACTTAAACCCTACATAAATTCTGCCACATCAACAGATGTTGTTTTTTTTTTTTTTTACTTTTTTATTAGATATTTTCTTCATTTACATTTCAAGTGCTATCCCATAAGTCCCCTATACCCTCCCCCCGCCCTGCTACGCTACCCACCCACTCCCACTTCTTTGCCCTGACATTTCCCTATACTGAGGCATATAAAGATTGCTAGACCAAGGGGCCTTTCTTCCCAATAATGGCCACCTAGGCCATCTTCTAATACATATGCAGCTAGAGACATGAGCTCTGGGAGTTCATATTGTTGTTCCATCTATAGGGTTGCAGACCCCTTCAGCTCTTGGGTACTTTCTCTAGCTTCTCCATTGGGGACCCTGTGTTCCGCCCTATAGATGACTGTGAGCATCCACATCTGTTTTGTCAGGGACTGTCAAAGCCTCCAGGAGACAGCTATATCAGGGTCCTTTCAACAATATCCTGCTGGCATATGCAGTAGTGTCTGCATTTGGTGGCTGATTATGTGATGGACCTCCCCGTGTGGGGCAGTCTCTGGATGGTCCATCCTTTCATCTTACTTTTTTTGTTTTTTTGTTTTTTGTTTTTCGAGACAGGGTTTCTCTGTATAGCCCTGGCTGTCCTGGAACTCACTCTGTAGACCAGGCTGGCCTCGAACTCAGAAATCCACCTGTCTCTGCCTCCCAAGTGCTGGGATTAAAGGCGTGCGCCACCACACCCAGCTTCATCTTGTCTCTGCAACTCCTTCCATGGATATTTTATTCCCTATTCTAGGAAGGAATGAAGTATCCATGCGTTGGTCTTTCTTGATTTTCTTGTGTTTTGGAAATTGTATCTTGGGTATTCTAGGTGGTGTGACTTTAACTAAGGAAGTGAAAGATCTGTATGACAAGAACTTGAAGTCTCTGAAGAAGGAAATTGAAGATCTCAGAAGATGAAAAGATCTCCCATGCTCATGGATTGGCAGGATGAATATAGTCAAGATGGCTATCCTGCCGAAAGCAATCTACAGATTCAATGCAATCCCCATCAAAGATTTTGGGATTTTTATTTCATTGAATACCATTTAAGTTGAGTAAAATTTGGTAGCAATTATGTGAAGAACATCTTATAATGAATTCTAAGATTTTTTTGTTCCTGATTTTAGTGCCAAATGTTGACAGAGGGAATTTTCCTTAATGTTGGAATTTACATTTTATTGTAGATGTGACCTTGGGAGTGTGATTTCAGTAATGAAGATCTTCCATTAGCTGCTTGAACATGTATAAATCTGGATTCCGAAATGTGTCAAACCTGAACCCCCAATCACTCCGTTTGGATAAACACTCAAGGGAAAAGTCAGTGTGTATGTTCTCTTTACCATTATCAATAACTGATTTTTACATTTTTATCGTTTTCAGATACATTTAAGATGATTATTACATATAGATAGTTAGTTCATTACAATAGGGTTTTGGTTATTCTCATTGTTATGACAGAATGTCTAGTAAAAGAGACTTGAGTATTGATTCGAGTTTCAGTAAGGAAGCCCATCCTCATAGTAGATATGCATGCTGGGCTGCTCAGTCCCTAGGAGTGTTCTGAAGCAACTACTCATAGTTTTGTGAATCAGATAGCATCAAACTTAGACTAATATCGGAAGTAGATATAAATTTAAGACACCCGCCCAACCCCCAGAGACCCATTTCTGTTATGTATGTAACATAGAAAAGGTTCCTCTTAAGTTGTCACCAGGGGACCAAATGGTCAAACACATGTTAGGGACAATTCAGACACAAACTACTCAAGCGTGTAGGTCTGTCCACAGAATAAGTCACCTATAAAGCACACTGATGAAGCACCATGCCCAAAGCTTAGTGGGTTGAAAAGAACCATCTCACTGCATCCATCTTGAGACACAAAATGGATTATTAGGACTGACTGGAAATATCAAATGAATGACTTTTACTACACCATTTCAACTTTTTAATAAGTAAAGGATGTGCAGGTTTTTCTCAAGAACACTATGTATATTCACAGTGGTCCATTGTTCTTTTCAATTGGTGTGGGAGGCATGCCAGATTGTATGCCTAACATTGTGAAGGAACATCTATTGAGTGATCCAGAAGTCAGATCTGGTCTTCCAATTCTAAGGAAGTGTTTTTTCATCACAGTGCAAATTTAGCAAACTTCCAGTTTGTACTGAAGTGGATGTTTAAGATTTTCAAACCCACTTTGGTTTATTAATCATTGGTTTTTAGACAAATTGCTTAGACACTATGAGTAATTTCCAAACTTTGTAAATGTCATGCAAAACAGAAAAAGTCTCAAGCAAATTAAATGAAAAAACATATAATATTTAATTAAAAGAATAAACCAATCATCTAATAAAAATTCTAAAGTTATTATGGCTCAAAAATATTTTGATGCTTACACATGACTTTTGAGTCCTTAATTCAATAGCAATTAAAAATATTATCTCTCCTAACATTTTCTGAGTTTTTAATTTGAAATATTTTATTAATTCTTTAAAAATATATACTACTCAGCTATTAAAAACAATAAATATATGAAATTCCTAGGCAAATGGATGGATCTAGAGGCCATCATCCTGAGTGAAGTAACCCATTCACAAAAGAACTCACATAACATGTACTCACTGATATGTGCATATTAGCCCAGAAACCTAGACTACCCAAGATACAATTTACTAAACACATGATACTCTAGAAGAAGGAAGATCAAAATGTGGACACGTCACCCCTTCCTAGAATTAAGAACAAAGCACACATTGAAAGAGTTAAAGAGATCATGTGTGAAGCTGAATCCAAAGGATGGACCCAACGACTGCGGCTTCCAGGGATCCATTCCACAATCAGTCACCAAACATAGACACTATAGCATATGCCAGCAAGATGGTGCTGAAAGGGCCCGGATATAGCTGTCTTGGGGGAAAATATAACAATGCCTGGCAAACATGGAGGTGGAAGCTCACGGTCAGCTATTAGATGGAACACAGGGTTCCCAAGGAAGAAGGAGG
>LR753839.1:111722-127900 GCA_902729485.2 Mus minutoides
TGGCCTAGTTGGCCATCAGTGGGAAGAGAGGCCCCTTGGTTATGCAGACTTTATATGCCCCAATACAGGGGAACGCCGGGGCCAAGGGGTGGGAGCGGATGGGTAGGGGAGCAGGGCCGGGAGGGGGGAGGGTATAGGGAACTTTCTGGATAACACTTGAAATGTAAATGAAGAAAATATCTAATAAAAGTTGAAAAAATATATATATACTTTCATTATTTTCACTCATCCTTTCTCCAAGTTCTTCTGAATTTAATACCCCCTTCACTACTCACCCAAATTTTTTCCTCATTTGCTTTTAAAACTATCAAAATTGTGTTGCACATATATTTTTGAGTGTGGCCATCCACTGTAGCTTGGTTGACCAATCAGGGGCCACAGTCTTAGATAAAACTAACTCTTCCTCTCTCAGAAGTTATCATTGCCAAATATCTATTCAAGTAGGTAATGGATTTCATGCCCATTTCTTCCATACATTCAGGAATTTTGTCTGACTTAAGCTATTACAGGTCCTTTACAGAACCATTTGAATGTATGTGTGCAATTTCCATGTTTTGTTTTGATTTTGAAAACACAGTTTCCTTGTATCATCCACTGGCTCTGTCTCTTACGATATTCCAAGATTCTCTCTGAGCTATGGAAGAGGGATATGTGATATATATATATATATATATATATATGATTTATGTAGTATCTTATTCTCAGCACCATAACCAGTTGTGAATTCCTGTGTTGATTTTCATCTGATGCACAAATGAGCTTCTCTGATGAGGGTTGAGATATGCACTAACCTTTGGGTATAACAAGACACTGGACATTGGTTTAATTTTGTATCCTTTTAGCAGAATAACAGTAGTAGGTTCTCTTCTCAGCACTTTGACCTATCTAGCTGTAAGGTTTGGCCCTAATGATAGGGATAAGCATGAGTTTATTCTTGTAGGGAAGGATTTAAATCCAATAATGAAGTGGTTTTTTATTTATTCATGTCACTAATGAAACAATGGGGATATCTTGCCAGGTTGGGCATTACTGTGGCTCATAGAGTTTACAGTTGCATGATAATAATGTTATCTATCAGATTTGTTTTCCCATGTTCTGTGACTATTTTCATTTTAGGATCTCACATGAGCACCAGGTTCTTGAGTATAACCAAGAGCATTGACAATAGCCTGTAATATTTGTGTGTGTGGAGGTATATGTATACTCACTAGCCAACAACATTAACAGAGATAGCCTGCTCACGTTCACAACATCAATCTTTTTATTTGTTACCCTGTGTTGTCTAGTAAGGTGTTGCTGCCCCATTGTAGGATAATTCCATTTAAGCTCATACATATATGTATATGCATACATTTTAGGAAGCTTCTGCAGTATTAGAGTTTTTTGCTTTGTTTAATTTTTTAAATAATCATTCCATTCATTTACATCTCAGATGATATCCTCCTTCTCAGTTACCCCTCCACAATCCCCACCATCCGATCTGCACTCTCCCCACTCCCCCTTGCCTCTATAAGGGTACACACCCACCCACCCCACTTCTCTAGCATCTCTATACACTGGGGAAGGTGCATGCTTGTAGGATTTGCTGAAGGAGCCAGAGGCAGGGGGATGACTGTGTATTAGGTTCCTAAGTGTTAGTTATCCTTCCCATATTCCCTTCTCTCCCTCACTCTACCTTCCCTCACTCAGTTTCATCTTTTTTGCTTCATTTTCTCTCTTTCCTCCTTCATATCACCCTCCCCTATCTTGAAAGCCAGCCCCATGGCCCCTTACTAATTTTCTGACCTCTAAGACTATTCCAAATGAAGCATGCATACAAGATTCACACCTGAAATCCACAAATGATAAAACATGCAACACTTTCTATGCCTGAATATTCTCCCTAAAAATGATTGCTTTCTAGCTCTATTTATCTATGATTTATGCAATTTCATCTTTCTTTTTTCACTAGATAACTTACTGAGAACAAACAGCTAATACACAGTCCATGTAACTAATCATTTGAGAAAAATACTCTGAAACTGCATAAAATAAACAAATAAATACCAATTATCAAAAATTTTGAACCATTTATTTTCATTACTTTCTTTACATGGTTGAGCCTCAATTTTATTATTTAGAATTAAACATTGTTATTGTGTCAGAAATGCAAAGTTTGCTTGATCTTCATTGTTCAGTGTGCTGGCTAATTTTGTGTCAACTTGACACAGATGGAGTTATCATAGAGAAAGGAGCTTCAGTTGAGGAAATGCATACATGAGATCCAGCTGTGGGGCATTTTCTCAATTAGTGATCAAGGGGGAAAGGCCCCTTGTGGGTGGAACCATCTCTGGGCTGGTAGTCTTGGGTTCTCTAAGAGAGCAAGCTGAGCAAGCCAGGGGAAGCAGCCAGTAAAGAGCATCCCTTCATGGCTTCTGCATCAGCTCCTGCTTTCTGACCTGCTTGAGTTCCAGTCCTAACTTCCTTTGGTGATGAACAGCTGAATAAACCCTTTCCTCCCCAACTTGCTTCTTGGTCATGATGTTTGTGCAGGAATAGAAACCCTGACTAAGACATTCAGTAATACACTTTGTACTTAAATTCCTCTTCAGTTTCCAATATCCACTTATGAAGATAATATAAAATGTTCAATGATTATGTGAGAATTTTGTGTATGTATTTTTATCATAGCCATTCTGTACCCCTCTCACAAGAACAATCCCTCACCTCCATCCCCACATCTCTCTCTGTGTCTTGTCTTTTTAAAATATATTTTATATTTTATAATTTATTCATTTATTCACTTACATCCTAATTGCAGCCCCTCCTTCAAGCCTCCCATTCTCATCCAAGAAGGGAAAGATACCCCTTGGGTCCCAACTCATCCTGACAGACTAAGCCACCGCAGGAACGCATGCCCTTGTCTTTATTACATGATTGCTTTGTAGCATACATCCTGTTTCTCTCTGGCTGTCTTTCTCCCCATCTCCCATGACATTACCTGAGCTTTGATGTGGAGTTCGTGCTGTACATGTCTCAGTTGGGGATGGGCTGCACAGTCTCAATTGTTATGTGTTTTGACCAGTTATAGCTTTCTGTTATGGTCTCCTTTTGCTTCAAAAAGAAGTTTCCTTGATTACAGTGAGAGCTAAATTTATAAGTGGATATAAGGGTAAGTATGAAGAAGAAGTTGACAAATTATCTGGGTTGAGTAAGGTGGCAGAGTCTACTACTGCTAATTTTATTTTTTAATGACTGAATAATATTCCATGGGATAAGTGTATCATATTTTAACTGTCTATTTATTATTTCATAGATATCCAAGCCATTTCAAATACCCACACTTCTGAATACTCCAACAATGAATATGGAAAGCAATTATCTCTAAAGTAGTATACAGAGTCATTTGGGTATATACCCAAGAGTGGTAGAGCTGGATCACGTATATTCTAGCTTTTGGAGGGATTTCCACACATGTCCATAATGGCCATACCATTTGAATTCCTACCATTGATAAATATGTGTTCTCTCATCCATTCATCTACTCCAGCATCTATCTTTTTAAAAAAAAATTTCTCAGTATCTGACTGGAGTCAGATGAAGTCTCAATGTAGTTTGAATTTGCATTTCCTTGTTAGCTAAGGATATTGCCCATTAAAATTTTAATTTTCTTAGCCATTTGTATTTCATCTTCTGAGAACTTTCTCTTTTGTTCCACAGTCTATTTTTAATTGGACTGTTTGTTTACTTGAAATTTAGTGTTTTAAGTTCTTTGTATACTTTTAGATATGTTTATATACCAGATATACACCTAACCAATGTAGATTGTTTGTGAAAATAAATCTCTAGTTCCAATGCAAATTTCCTTCAAATGTCCAGTGTGATTCTTCATAGAAACTGAAAATGTAATCCAAATTTCATATGGAAACAAAGATGACACAAGATATGCAAAACAATCCTGAAGAATAAAAACAAGCTTCCTGGAGATATCATTATTCCATGTTTTAAGCTATATTGTAGAGCTATAGTATTAAGACAACACTATGCGGACACAAAAATGACTCATTTATGGACTAGAATAAAGAACTCACATATAAGCTCATTCTCTGACAGAGTCCTAAATTTTTACCAAGAGTCAAATAATACACACTGGAGAAAAGACAACAACTTCAACAAATTGTACTGCTCATTCTGGCTAGTTATGTGTAGAAGAGTTTAGGTCCTTATCTCTCACCATGCACAAAACTCAACTCCATATAGATGAAAAACCTCAACATAAGACCAGATACTCTGACTCAGAGAGAGGAGAAAGTGGAAAATACTATTGAATAAAATACTTATTAAATATATATACAAATGATATGTGATATGCAATTTTACATATAAACTGTGAGGCATAGGGATTCTGCCAATTTACAAATATTACAGAGAATTTTTACTTATACTTTATCAGGAAAGATAATGGTTTAAAAACTTCTGAGTCAGTTATCCCTTCTATGTAATAAATATTAACACTTCTTTTTTATTTGATTTTAAATCCTAAGAGTTATGTTACATTTCTGCAAGCATATGATATATATCTCCATTTTATTTCTAGCTTATTTGGGCAAAATTTCAATTTTTAGTAACACAAGAAACTGGATGATCTACTATTGAAGGATAAAGGATAGAACTTACAGAATAGAATATTTCCTTCAATAAAGAAAAATTTTAATTAGCCAATAAAAATTTCTGCTCAAAATTAATTTGTTAATTACTTTTGCCTAGAGCATTCTTATCTTTTCAGAAAGTCTGGCTTTGTGATGAGCTAGTATGTGTCTGCAGAATTTTTGATTAATTATTTATTTTACATGCAATTGTCTCCTTAGAGTCTTCTAATTTGGAATAGCAAACCAACTGGGCAATGTGACTAGTGTTTAAACTAACTGCATGTCAGAGTGATCACTGGAAAAAAGCAGGATGGTGAAGACCCTTTGTCATTTTAGGATACAATATATGAGTAATCTTTCCTCAAGTCTTATTTGTAACCCTTCAAGAGCAGCTTATAAGATAACACCCTTTACTTGCCTCTCTTCCCTTTGCTAAGTCCTGTCAGAAAGACCATGGCTCCTGTGGATCAAGAAGAGCAAACATGTTGACACTCAACAGGAATCACTGGACTATAACTGTTTACTTTTCTTTCTTTGGCATTTTCTAATATTGTATTGAACACCAGCAAATAATCAAATGTTCATATTAATGTTTATAACATCTCTATTGAGATTCACAACTAATTAAGAATACAGGTCCATCCACAACCAAACAATTGATGGAGCTTGGAGACTCTTATGAAAGAGTTGGAAGAAGGATTAAGAGCCCTGAAGTGGTAGGAACTCCACAGGAAGAACCAACAGAGTCAACTAACTTGGATCCTTGGAGCTCTCAGAGACTGAACCACCAACCAAAGAGCATACAAGGGCTGGACCTAGACCCCTTGCACATATTTAGTAGATGTGCAACTTGGACTTAACAACTGGAGCCAGGGCTACCCCAAAAACTGTTGCTTATCTGTGGATAAGTTCTTGGGTTGCCTTATCTGATCTCAGTGGGAGAGGATTCACCTAGCCCTGAAGAGACTTAATGTGCCAGAATAGAGAGATACTCCAAGGGGGCACCTCCACCTGAAAAGAAGACAAGGGGAGGGGGAAAAGGGAGGAATTGTGTGAGGGGATGACTGGTAGGGGTCAGCCAGGAGGATCTAAAGTGAATAAATAAAGAAGGAAGAAAGGAAAAAAGGATACAAGTCCATTAAAAGAAATTAAATATTATATAAACTCAGTAAAAATAGAAGATACTTTAATATCACCAACTAAAGAAGTTACTTTTAAAATTGTAATGGATTAAATGTTCTGGCAGTCTAAGATCCTACGGTGAAACCCTTATCCCAAAGTGATGGTTTTAGAAATGTTTGGGAGATGATTTTTGCACTAAAACCAGCAAACATCTAAAATGATTCCCTACAGAAGATGGTCTAGTCAGCCATCATTGGGAGGAGAGGCCCCTTGGTACTGCAATCTTTATATGCCCCAATACAGGGGAACGCCAGGGCCAAGAAGTGGGAGTGGGTGGGCAGGGGAGCAGGGAGGAGGGAGGGGGGAGGGGACTATTGGAATAGCATTTGAAATGTAAATTAAGAAAATATCTAATTAAAAAAAAAGAATTTCCAAATGATCATAAAAAAAAAGATCTTTGGAGCTCTTAAGAGATCTCTAAAGAGATCTCTGATCTCTCCCACCAAATGAGACATAGTAAGTTAGTTCTTGATGCAGATTCTACTGTGCTATGATGCTAGACTTCCAAGCTTCCATTCAATTACCATAGTAACTAAAATTCCATCTCTTATATAGTTCATCAATTATAAATTATATAAGTAATAGAATTATAAACTATAATAATTTACTATATTTTATTCTAGCACCCTTTACAGACTAAGAAATTATTTTTTCCTATTTTTAAATGTAATTTATATTTACCAGTAGTTTTTTTCTTTATATTCATAGTTTGCCTTTATCTCATAGAGTACAAATATTATTTCTTTGTTAAATATTGGTCAGTGATAGAGCCTGACAATACTAAATAAATGTATTAATAACTAATTGTCATAAACTTGTAGGAATAGGAACCAATCAAAATTCCGTTCATAATGCTTACTTTGTCATAACATTTGATGCAGCCATTGTAGTAAGACTTTCTGAAACATAGACTGTCTTTTCAGTAGCAGTATAATGATGAAGATGTAAATAGTAGCTGCCAGGTTTTTGAAGCTTAACAATCTATTTTGTTTGTTTTATGTGTAAATAATGTTACCTTCCTTTATAGTATGAGGCTGGTATGGGTGCCTGCATTGGTAGGCATTGACAGATGGAAAACAGTATTGACTGAAGGAAAAACCAACAATATAATCTGTATGCTCCATTGCCTTCCAATGGTATTCAACCAGTTTCAGCAAGTTTAAGAAGTTACCAGAATTATTGTAAACTGAGAACATTTGGAAAGAAAACCTGCATTCTTCAGATGGTACATACTCTATGCTTCATCTATCTCCTTGTGGCCCTTCCCACCAAGTCAAAAACCTCCTCTCTGTCTCTCACTCTTATTCAGACATCTGACCCAAGATTAATTTTTAGCTCTATACCAGGAGATTCAATAGAGTGCTGTAGTTGATTTTGTACAGTGTGTGTCTGTTCCCTCCACATCACTCCACATGGATGTCCACCTTCATTTCACTGTGGGTGGCATTCTACTGAATAGAACACACTGCTGGCTACACTGCAATACAGCTTCTACTATTCTAGTCTGTGGCTTCTCACCTACACCTGTAGTTACCTTGACTGTTTACCCGTGAGTGATGCTGACCACAGGTTATATTGCGCACTCAGCTTCAGGAGATGCTGTCAGTATTCCTTAAAAATTTACATATTCTGTAGCAGCTGAAGAAAATTTCAAATGCTTGAATTTTTGTTAGCATTTTCCATCAACGTTGTAAAGTATCAGCACTCCCGGTGGTATAAGATGATATTTCATTTGAATTCTGGTTTTCATTCCCTTGAATTAAGGTTTAATCACCTACATATGCTTGGTGGATATATTGTTATGCTTTTGTAAGGGTCTTGTTCAAATATTTTCCTATCTTCCTATTGGGCTACATATGATTTTCTCATAATATTCTGTACATGTTTTTTTTTCTATAATCTTGGAGAAAGATTCTCTGCAATGTATGTTTTGAAAATATCTTTTGCCATTATGCATCTTGACTGTACTGACTTAAACATTATTCATGAACAATTTCACTGATTTCAATATTTTTAATACATCATGCTTGTATCTGATGCTTTGTGTGGCCTATTACGATAGTTTATCTATCCCCCAAGAAAGGAAAACTTCATATATTGTGTTCCAGATGCATTATTATTTATTTTGACATTTTGACTATCATAAATTTGTTTTTGAATACATTATAGAGAAAATATGTATAATTACTTTTTTATCTGGATATTCAATTGCCCTAGAGTTTAATATTTTTAGAAACATATTTATTCCATAACTTTAAAATTCACCTTTATAAGAAACTCAGTATTTATAAATATGTTAATTTATCTCTAAAGTACTTTCTGTTCCACTGACCAATATACAACCAAAAATATTTTTGAGACAGTCTCATGTATCTCAAGGTAGTCTTAAATTCACTTTGTAGTGGAGGCTGGCCTTGAACTTGTGATTCTCCTGGCTTTATTGCCCAAGTGTTGGGACTGCAACCAAACTGTATTCAAGCCACTGCACTGTATTCAAGTATCAAAGTATTTTAAAAAGTACTTTACAATTAAATTTCTGAGCTAGATCTATCATCTCCAGTGTCATCTCCATTTAAGAATGGGTTCATGATTATTAGCTTCATATAAAGTTTAGAAACCAAGCTTTTGTTTCAAATAACAACAATAGCAACAAAAACCTAAGATTCCGAATGGAATTTCATTAAACAGACAGATAAGTATTTAGAGGATACACTCACTGTAGTGGATCTTTGATCCCATGAACAAAGCCTTTTGTCCGGTAAAGTCTATACCTAAAATTCTCTTATTAGAAGACATCTTCACAATCAGCGCTGAACATCTGGGGTGCAAAAACAGAACATTTTCAGCCTCTTGTGTGACTACAATTCCATTCTCAAATGCACTTACAGACACAGTGGACAATGAGGTGCAAACTGTGTTATTTCACTGGATGAAAAGCTAAAGAGCCTTATAATTGCAACATCACTGTAATTTCCACTATATTAGTTTCAAATAAAGTTATTAGTGTTGTTCAATACAACTTACCTATAAAAACAACCTTCTAATTAGATATGATATTGTCTAATTATATGACTCTTTGCTCAAGAAAATACACTCTGGAGAAAAGGCTGCCCTTGAACTCATAGAAATCTGCCTGCCTCTATCTCCCCAGCACTAGGCTTAAAAGGTTACACAACCTCTCCCTGGTAAAAAGGAAGCCAGCTTATCTGGAGCTAGAGTTACAGGTAATTAGATGCTAGGTCCTCTGGAAGAGCAGCCAGTGTTCTTAACCTCTATTCTATTTCTCCAGTCAACCCAGCCCCAGGAAGACAAACATGATATACACTTACTTATAAGTCAATATTAGCTGTTAAGTAAAGAAAAGTCATGCTACAATCCACAATCACAAAAAGCCTAAGTAACAAGAGGGGCTCTAGGATGGGGATGCATATATCTCTCTGGAAAGGGGAAATAGAATAAATTTTGCAAGTGGCCTGGGAGCCAGTAGAAATGGGAACAGGAGTGATCAGGTGGGGGAGGGAGGGACAGAGGAAAAGAGTGCTGGGAGAGATGACTGAAATGGGGGGGGTGGTATTTGGAGAATGATGTTGAAAACTAGTTTAGCAAAAACTTCCTGGAACCTATAAGTATAACCCTAGAGAGGATGCTTACTAATGGAGGATATGAAGCCTGACCTGTACCCAGGCAAGGGTATCGTGATGGGACTAGAACACCAACCCAGGTACAAAAGTTACAGTCTACAACCTGTCCTGCATACAAGTTGTGCTGGAGCAATGTTGGCTCAGAGCTCATAGGAATGACCAATCAATGACTGGCCTAACTTTAGGTTCATGACACAAAAGGGAGTCCATGCCTGTTATTGGCTGGACGGCCAGGAATTGTAGCTGTATGGTTCAGAGACCTAGGGTAGAAACAAACACAACTGGCAGCTGCTGCTGCTGCTGCTGCTGATAATGATGATGATGACAATGATGACAACAATAACAACAACAGTATTAGTAATAATTTTTAAAAGTCACTGAAATGTTTCCTAAAGATATTTGGCTATATTTGTAGATCAATGTCTGGTCCAATCATCATCATAGAGGCTTCCTCCAGAAGCTCATGGGAGCAAATACAGAGACTCACAGTTAATATTACACAATGCTTGGGAACCCTGAAGAATAGGGGAATGAAGGGTTGTAAGAGTCAGAGGAGTTGAGGACATCAGGAGAACACAGCCCACAGAATCAACTAAGCAGGGTTCATTGGGGCTCTGAAGACTTCAGAGACTGAAGTGGCAATCACAGAGACTGTATAGGTCTATGCTAAGCCCACTACATATATGTTGTGGTTGTTTGGCTTGGGGTTTTTGTGGGACTTCTAATAGTGGGAGTGGGGATGTCTCTGACTCTTTTGCCTGCTCTTGGGAGTCTTTCCCTCCTATTGGGTTGCCTCCTCCATCTTTGATACGAGAGTTTGTGCCTAGTCTTGTTGCATGTGTTACATGCTGTGTTTGGATGATATCCCTAGGAGGCCTGCTCTCTTCTAAAGAAACAGAGGAGCATATCTAAGAGAGGGGTGAGTAGGGGAGAGGAACTTGGAGTCTGGAGGGAGGGGACACTGTGGTCAGGATATAGTGTATGAAAGAAAAACTTAAAAATGGATTTTATTTTCTACTACCATAAACAATATGATATGAGTGTCTGCAACAAATTGTCATCTATTCCCTTCATGAACCAAAGACATTTAGATAATAAATTATCTGAGTGTTTTTCCTTTCTTCTTTGTATTTTTAATTCAGACATGACAAGTATCTATTGTGTACTGAGCGATAATCCTAGCAATATACAATATAATAGAATGATGTTTACTGCTTTATACTATATCTAAAATATAAAGTTCTTGTGCATGAACTTAATATGAATGATAATCCACAAATCATTGGTTCACTTAAATCAACTCAGATCAATTTCTCTTGTGCTACTATTATTTGGGGAGTTGTTCTCAGTGTTGGGGAAATGTGTTATAATTAATCACATGGCTGTGCTTGTTCTCAAGACTCCACATTTCTATTTCTAAAAAATATTCCACCATTTCCCCTGAAATACTCAGTTCAATGAATCCAATTTTAAGCATGTTTTTGAGGGGCTTCATTTCCACAGAGCCACGGGATTGTCAGTTATCTCTACCCAGAAGTTCCATGCTGACTTTAAGTTCAGTAGTGAACTTATTATACTTATTCTTAAGAAATGCCTACCTTCTATAAGGTCGATCTTGCTGTCATTAACTTAACACAAAACAAAAACAAGAGCAAACACTACATACTAGAATGCTGAGACTGAGTCTAGATACCTCTTGTTTTCTTCATTCCAGTGACTATACTAATGGTACTCACTATTACTTTTTCCTTACTCAATATTTTCAAAAATAGAGACATGCAGATACAGGTCCAACTAGAAAAGGCACTGGCGCCACTTTGCAGCACTTCATTCCCGTTCTTTCTCTGATTCATTCCACATTTCCACTGGAAGATATCCTTCCATCCTCAACACAAGCTAATTCCTGATATTTAGAATGAAATGACTCAATGTATTCTGCACTCTGTGTTTGTACACGCACATTAAAACACCTATTAGAGAGTCCAATTTCCCTTCCAATGCTTCTCTTTCTCCTGTAAAATGTTAGCAGTCATGAGCACAGAGATTAGTCTGATGTCCTCAGACTTACCTTACTTTTCAGGAAATAGTTTTAATTGATAAATAAGAATATAAATATATGGGCTTATAGCACATACTGTTTTTGAAATTCTTTAATGATTTCATAACATTTTATTTCTGTTATTTGAACAAACAATATATGCATTTGTTTACCAAACAGTATATTAGAATGTATTTTGATTTTTGTCTTTTTCTCCTTTTTACTCCATTTCTTCTATAGCTACAAAATATTTCTATCATTCATAATGATATACACTGAATTGTATGGCATAGAGGAAATATGCAACATTAAGTAATTCTCAGGTTTCTAGAATAGAGTCACAAAAAACTATGATTCTGGGTGATTTTATAAATATTGCTGCTTACTGCTCTCATGTCAGGGAATGGAGGAAGTCCATTGAACTTCTGATGGTCACACCAACTGAGGATGGCAAATCAGCTGAATGAAAGCAAACACTGACTATCTTTCTGAGGCAGCTTTGTATGTCCATAGTTATACTTGACACTTTCACATGCCTTTCATGTACATTACAATTAGCATTCAACACAGGGCCAGATGGGAGGCATGCTGGTAAGGTACTCTGGGGAAGCAGAAACATAGGGATACCCAAGAAATGGTCTTCTGACTAACATACATGATGACGGGAAGACTAGAGTTAATGGAGATATGAAGTCAAAACAAAAACAAAACAAAACAAAACAAAAAAACCTAAATACATAGAAAACTAACAATTTAAAATAAAATAAAATTTCCCCTTGATATGGATTCCTAATCAAAGGTAATGTGCTTATAAATAGTCCATAGAGATTTGGCAAGTGTCAAATACTCTGCTAGTTTAGATAGAACGCAAAAGGCCCTGAGGTTGTTGCTTATAATAAATTGAAATTAATTTGCAATGCATTCTTCACATTTAATAAATTAGTATAGTCCTGCAGGCTCAAAAACATTAGGTTAGGCACAAGAGAAATCAAATTGAAAACGTGGGATGTTTTCAATAAAAATTAAAATTATTCACAATGTATAACAACCCTTCCAACTACTGATGTTTGCTGACAAATTATCTATTGTTTTCATAGAACTGATACTTTTTAATTGGAAGAGTTTTTCCACTGTTTCATTTAATGCGATTAGTGCAGCTCACTAGAAAATTTATTTGCGCAGTGAAAGACAGTGCAGAAACTCACGTGTGGTCAAAGTGCAGAGCATCAGCATCAGTAGAGTGCACAGGAATAAATGAGACATCTGTTTCACAAGCACCAGCCCTACGGTCAAGCACCATCTTGGATAGGGGATGAGAAGACTTTACAATCTTTACAATCTTACAAACGAGGAACCAGGAAGGGACAAACTAAAATGACTTCTTCTAGACATGACAAGACCACTGCTCTCATGAGCACACAGTTGCTCCAGTTGCATGCACAAGACAAATCCACTCAACATTCCAGCATGAAGGAGGAAGAGGCTCATGAATCCCTACCCCTGACTGAAGAGCCTTTGACAATTGAATGGCTTCTTGGGAGGTATGGTCAGTGTTCTTTAAATATGTGATTCCTCATAGGTAACCAAGCTCTGACTCATGTCTATGTAGTCCTAACGAATTGTACTCTATGGGTCACAAAAGTTTTTAAAGTACAGGAAGGAGTGAAAGTTTGGAGTATGGATTCAAGAACAATTGAGATAGACAAAGGGGTAGAATGTTATCAGTGTCTTTTGTCACATGCACTTCAGATAGATAAATCTCATTTATTTTCTATAGCAAAATAACTACAAATAAAACATTTGGAAAATATGCAATTTAATATTAAAGTAATCTAAGATATCAGATATTGAAATTCAAAAATTAAAAAAATACTATTATATTGAAATAAGCTATCCAATATGCCAATTGCAGCATATGTCTATTTTGAAATGTACACTTGAAAAGCCACAGCTAAGTAGTAAAAGAAGACATACTGAGGATTTTCTGACACTGAGATTTCCCTTGAGGAAATCTACATGTATCTTGATGTTCAAGTCTCTTCAAAACTGTTCTTCATCACCATAAGTATGAGTATATAGGGACAATTTTTATTTATACCACTATGCTTTACAATTCTATAAATTTATATTCTAAAAACCAGCTTAATTAAGAAAACTAAATCTAAAAATAAGTGCTATGAGACGTACCTCTTCGAAAGTTTCCTTTTTGCATTGAATTATTTAGGAAAACTTTTCCCCACACATCTGCCAATAGATTTGCTAGAGTATTTTATTGACTATTTAATGATAATGTAAAAGGTTAAGGATCAATATATTTTCAATTCAAGAACCACAAAGGAGTTCTTTGTTTCACTTTCACTGTTCAAAAAAAAAAAATTGCTCTGGAAATTGGGCAGCAAAACACTCTTGCTTTCATAGAGCAAGTTTAGACCAACCAAGATCGCAAAGTAGCACCATTTCTCTAAGAAAAAATAGCTCATTTTCATATAATTAAGCTTGCATTTTTCTTTTTTTTCCTATTGCTTCCAGCTTAATTATATTAAAATGATCTATTTTTTTCTTAGAGAAATGGTGCTACTTTGTGATCCTGATTGGTCTAAACTTGCTCTATGAAACTATATAGGAAGCCTTCTGGAAGGTCTAGTAAATACTTCAATCCTATATCGTTTCTACTTCTCTTCTAGATTAAGATCACTGACAAATGAACTTGCAGAAATGTCCTATCAAGTGAATTTTCAGTGTGTATAGAGTTGTGACAAGTATCATTCCTACAGGGACACAGAGAGTTTAATCTGAAAGTCATTAATCTGTAAGCCTAGTCTGCTTGCAACATGTTAAATCACAGTTTTCTCTTCATGAGTCCGGTAGTTCTCTTTTATGTCTGCTGATTCCTCTTCGTTACGAAGAGTTTAGATACATAATTACTATATTTGACTATTAATATCTGTGTGCTTATCAAAAAGTCAACAAATTGTATGTGTAAACAGATAAAGTTTAAGGTGTACAAAAACCATGTATCTATTGGTCTTTAGAATTGTTTTAAAAATCATTATAAAAGACTCAAACAGGAAAAAATCCACCCATTTGAAAGCACTTACCAGCGTGAGAACTGCATTCGGTGTTCTCGGACATCTTACATTTCTCTAATATTGAAGTGTATGATTTATTCCAAATGTCTGAATTGTATTCATGTTGCTATAGAAAATAAATGGGAATTATCTATCTGAAGTGCATTGACAAAAGGAGCAGGCAAGCAAATATCATATTGAATTCTCAATAGATAATTCTTAAACAAGCATTCTGTAGATTTTTAATGCTGCCATTACTTTATGATAGTTAAAGTGTAATTTACTTTTTAAAATGTGTACTGATACACTTACTTGTCCACTATCAGTTGAAAAGAAATGCTGGTGTCTACTTTGTAGGGTGATTAACACCAAGTGATGAACAGGTAAGGGATAGATGTGGGAAACAGCATGGTGAATAATAACCAAGACATTAACTATAATCTAAACAATGAAAGTAACAAGAGGAGATAGAGAGGAGAGGAGACATAGGTGGAACAGAAGCCTAGCAGAAGGTAGGGAAGGAGAGAGAGACTCCCCAAAACATATTCTGAAATATGTCTCAAGCATCTCCACTGTAATTCATAGCCCAGGTTGTCTAACAATCCAAAACCCTGCCATTTTCTATGTGAACTTTCCTAATAAATTTGTGTTCTTATGAGTTTTTATGTTCTGTGTGATTTATCACGCAGCCCAGTGAAAGTGGCCTTTGCAGTTTGAAATTGGAAAAACAGAAGGAGTGCCCCTGATGAGTCACAGATAGGACTTTCTAGCATCTGTCTTTTCACAGAAAGGTAAATTTAGACAATTGCTCAAATGCAAAATCACTTTCACAGGAGTAAAGAATGTAGGTAAAAGACTCCATCACCTGGACACGGTGCATCTGTAAGAAAAGACACAATGAGGAAGGCCAAGAGTCACTTTACCCATCTCACCTTTCCCTGGCCTCAGAAGCAACACCACTGGGAGTAACTGGGACCAGCAGGATCCAGGGACACAGGAACCCTGCCAACCAGTAGCTCCAGTTCTTTGAAGTCTGCACCAGTTTATCTTGGGCAGGAACTCCACAGCCATTCCCATAGCACTCAGAGGAGGCTCAAGTCCCAGGCTCTCTAACACACCCAGGATCCCAGGATCCCAGGATCGCAGGATCCCAGGATCCCAGGATCGCAGGATCACAGGATCACAGGATCACAGGAGCTTGGTCATACCAGGTTCTCAGGGTCCCAGAGGCAGCTTGACTCCCAGAAACTCTGACATACCCAGGATCTCAGGATCACAGGATGAGATCATAGGATCACAGAGAGAGCTGGACTCTGGGGACTTCTGACACAACCAGGATTACAGGAAGGTCAGGCTCCAGTTAGATATAACCAGGTTAGGTAGCACTAGAGATAATCAGAAGACTGGAGGCAAGCATAAGAACATAAGTAACAGAAATCTAGTTTGCTTGGCATCATCAGAACCCAATTCTCTCACCATAGCAAGTCCTGGATAGATCATCATCCTGGAAAAGCAAGACTCAGATCTAAAATAACTTCTCATGACTATGATAGAGGACTTCAAGAAGGACATAAATAACTCCCTTAAAGAAAAATTCAGGTGACAGCAGATGATGGCAAGG